>JASDQU010227338.1:2377-17329 GCA_032191745.1 Picea mariana | reverse complement strand
ATACAGGGGTATTTGAGAGGCATTGTGGGGTCCAGTTGGAATTTATCATCATATTCCATCATCATGAGCCATTCCGCACAGGTTGGCTTTGGTTTCATTCCATTCGACGATTTCCATGATTTTGACTATTTTGAGCTATAAGTTAATTAAAATCACTGAAGAGGGCATTTTGGGCACATTACTTGGAGGAACCTCTCAGTGTAATAGCTCATTGGAATTGGGAGGAGTAGCACTACAGGATGGGATGGCTATAAGTGACTTTTAGTGGCCAGGGAAGCCACGAGGAGAGATAATGAGCTTTTCAAAGGTAAAAAGGTTAATTAATTAATTAAAGTGATTTAATTAATTAATTAAATATTAATAAAATGAAAGTCACTTTGGAGGGACAAGGTGAGCCAAAATTTATAAGGGAAAGGCAAGGGCCTCTTCTCATTCATTCATGTATGATCTTATTTTGATTTCTGGCTTCTAGCTAGTGAGCCCAACATTGGGGGTTTTGAGGGTTTTGACTTAACAAACCCTAGAGGACGATTTGGTGGTGAAAGATTCCACCTAGCTTGTCCCAAGATTGGTCTCGGAGCTGCAATATGCTCCCACACCATTCCATTTCTAGATCTACTTAGTTGCAGAAGGATTCCACATTAGTTGCTTGTGCAGATAGAGAGAAGGCACACCAGTTGGGGGTTTCCAGCAAGGGGGGCACACCATTCATTGAGGAGGGATTTGTCCTAGCTAAGGAGAAGGGATTCCGGGAATTCCAAGTATTGGGTTTCCTCTGCAGGTGTCTTGGCATCATTCTTGGTGGTTTTTCGGAGTCTTTCAGTGGAGGATCGATTTGTATTGAGAGTGGGGCGTTTTCCCAAGAGGAGGGCACACCATCATTTGGAGAGCAGCTAGATCTAAGGATCTAGCAAGCGTTTTGATGATTTGAGCACTTGGGTTCTCATTACAGCGTCCTGATCTATCAGTTTGAAGATTTTAAGGAGATTTGGAGGGTTCATTCACCTTGGCTGAATTATCTAGGGTTTCAGGCATCCAGTGGGGTGCACCATTCAGTGGAGGAGTTCAGATCTACAGAGATTGAGAGGGATCTTGGAGATTCGGGCACCTGGGTTGTTCTTACCATCACCCGATCTACTGTTTGACACCTTTCTTGGNGAGGGCACACCATCATTTGGAGAGCAGCTAGATCTAAGGATCTAGCAAGCGTTTTGATGATTTGAGCACTTGGGTTCTCATTACAGCGTCCTGATCTATCAGTTTGAAGATTTTAAGGAGATTTGGAGGGTTCATTAACCTTGGCTGAATTATCTAGGGTTTCAGGCATCCAGTGGGGTGCACCATTCAGTGGAGGAGTTCAGATCTACAGAGATTGAGAGGGATCTTGGAGATTCGGGCACCTGGGTTGTTCTTACCATCACCCGATCTACTGTTTGACACCTTTCTTGGGATGATTGGACATCTTTGGCACTAGGGCCGAATTGTTGATGAGCTTCAGTTATCCAGCAGAGCATGGCATCTTCCAGCTTGAGGGGTTTGGTACTTGGCATTGGTCTTCATCTCTTATCCAGCCTTTGGAGGCTTGTTTTGTATCAGTGGGAGCATTTTGTAGTAGCTCATACTTGTTATCTATTGTCTATCATCTTGGCCATCTGTTGAGCATTCCAGATCGGCATCTCCATTGTAGCAAATTCTTCTATTTTATGAATAAAGAAGATTTGAGATGTTTTGGCTTGTCTATCTTATTGCATATGGTTGAGGTATGTTCCATGGTTATCTCTTTTTGTTATTTGTTGCATACACACATATAAACACATCTAAACAAATAGATCATCAAACTGTTTGACGAAATACCACAACCAGGAAAAAGTTTTTAAAAGGACAACAAAGCAGTGATGATCCTTGCATAAAGGCTTGGGATCATTACAAGTAAGATGAAGTACATGAAACTGGTGACACTCAAATAGGATGGTGATTCTCCCATAATATACAATTGAATTTCAAGGTAAGAATTGGGTTTCTACACAAAAGGATAATTTCCAAATAAAAATTCTGAAAATGAATGTTTTTCCATATTTATAAACATATTTTTGCCATATTTTGTATATTAATACACTATTTTGCTTCATTCTTCTTCTATATTTTGAGTATTGATGCATTAAACCCTTGAGAAATTGTTTCTTTGATAGTTTTCATACTTATGGAAGATGGAAAAAAAATATTTTCAGTACTTGTTTTAGCAAAAAAAAATTCCATATTTTGAGGTAAATTATTCTTGATTGGCATATAGGAATAGGTATTTCATTTTTGAATTTCCCGTATTTGTTTGTCATTATTATGCCCCAAGATTGACCCCACTAAGTGACAACATTTAAACCATTCTTATTTTTTGTTTGTTGTAATTTATGTGGTAGAACTTACCTATTATCGGTTTCCCTAGTTAGCACCTTGCTCATCGTTTTGGTGTCTATGTTGAGTTGTCTCATAGCATTGGGAGCCCTATTGATCCTTCCATGACTTTTTTTTTTAATCTGCATGATTCTCGCTCAATATATTTTTGGCCACTCCTTGATGGGATCGTATTATTTTATTTTTTATGCATATTCCTTGCTTACCACTACTTGTACACTCTTACGTAGTGATTTTCTACAATATTCTTATTTACATTGCATTCATTGTGTTGCTTGTCATTTTTCATTCATTTCATATGCATTTCAGACCTTATTCATGGAAGAAATATGCTTATGAGTTTCCATCTCTTTCCCACTACCATTTATGATTTCTTTTACATAGTCTATTCCATGCACTTGGAACATAGTTGCATGCCCTATGAAACTTATTTATTCCACAATAATATGGAATTATTTTATTATTTTTCAAGATTTTCTAATATGAAAAAGATAAAAAAAATATAATGTTTTTTTTTTAAGTGAAAAGGGGGAAATAATTGAGATCTTGATAATTTAATGTGCTTATGTTTCCCTTGAACAAAGCACCTATGTTGTGCCAATCCTTCACATTTGGGGTTTAAGTATTTCCTTAGGAGTTGAACCATGATTTTGAGTTTTATACTCCTCCAAATTGTTACTCTTCGAATCATTACAAACATGGCCCCAATGCTTCCTACATTGGTGGCTTGTATTGTTGGTACACTTTTTGGTATTTGTTTCTTATGTTGAATGTGTTATGATCCTTAAACCTTAAAATTGAATCAAAAACAAGATAATCAGAAATGCTCCACATTTTATTAAGATCAAAATACCCTTAATGTAGGGTAACACTTTATAATGATCCTTTTATGGAAGGAATCCACTCATGTTCACTTGCCTCTTAAATTTGGGTGACATCTCAATGAGATAATATCCAAATGCAATAAACTCCACACCTCGCATAATGAGGACTCCATCCTTATTTATAACTATTAAGAGAACCCTAATCACAACAACATCGTAACTACCTAGTGGACCTTCTTTAATGAGGCACCATTACATTTATTCAATACTAACTACCATAATGGGCCTTATTTAATAATAACAAAAAAAGTGGACACATTCCACCTTACATTGAATGGCCTCCACTATTATTACTTTGGTACATGCCCTTCAACCCCCCATTACACCCATAGGTAGGATCCAACACAAGGGATTCCTTTAACTTGAGTAGGCCACTTCTCAGATTTCTAACCATCCAGGTGATCCTTCCTAGTTATCAAGTTGTTCTCAGTACATTATCATTGCCTTTGTTTTTACTTGTGCAAGTGGAAGATTCACTATTTCCTTTTGATTAATAAGTCTTTCTCCTATCGACTATAGTACATTTATTTTGGGGAATAAACTTACAGTCAATTTCACCTAGAGACTTACTTTCATCGCTGGTGGGTTTCTTTGTGCTTAGTGGAGGACATCTCATCTTTGGTGATTGACTAAGTGTTTCCCATGTCTATTCACATCTCAAGATTTTTGTTGTACCTTGGTTTCGATTTTCATCATTGATGGATTTCCTTGCCCTTGTCAATAATTTCATTATTGATTGTTTCTTAGAGGAGAATTTTCGTGTGTTACTTCCATTTACTGCATGCAAAAGTCATACTTAGTGGTGTGTTATTTTCAACTATTGTCCAAGACCTTCAAAATATTATCATTTTCTTAATACTTTCTTGTGTTGGTTAATGAGAGATGCACTAATGCTCTCCTTCCAAAATATCTCTTCTTATAGACATTGACTCATTTGCTTCATGAATTAGATTTAGAGATCATATAGTACCTTGGGGCTTGCAATCATTAGTGGTGATTCCCTCACTATTGATAGTGGATATACCTTAATGACTCCTTATTTGTAAATTCTACAAGTGTTAGACACCAATACATATATTCACACTTGCTATAATGTACTTAGTACATTGGCACCCAATATTTTCATTGATGGGTTGCCTCATGTCTATCAATGGTATACATCAATGATCAATGATTAGATGGTTTCTCCCATATTCAACTTCATATCATCTATTCACATGGTGTAGATTGGTACTCTCAATGAATTTGGTTGAAGACCTTGGGATATTGTGGAATTTTCCCTTTTGATGATACTACGCCAATTGTTTATGTAGTACCACCTACCTATTTAGTATTGGTGTTTTTTGGAGAACCAATTTATAATTTAGATTGTTCTAGTTTTTCTCGTTTTATATATTGATATGTAGATCCACTATGTATTTTCTTGTGGCTACAATACTATTGTGACATGGATCCATGTGTATTACTTCATGGCCATAATTTTTCATTCTATACAAACTTCATGGCTCTAGAGTGTACTTGGTTAGTGGCCATGCTTGTTTTCACTTGAGCATGGGTATGCATGTCTAATGGAATAGAGTTATTTGATACTTTAGTTTTTGTTTGCAGGTACCTTTAAGATCTTGGGTTTGTGATACTCCACCTAGTTTCACTTGTATATTTCCTCCATGATACTATAATGCATTTCATCCATCAACTTTCCTTCTAACCTCATTTATTAGGGGGAATCTATTATAGTTGTATTTGGTCACCTCTAACCAAATGTACCTTATTTTCTATTTACCTATAATTGATTAAATTTCTATATTCTTTCTGCATGAATTGCTCCATTTATGATGTAACATACCACTATAATCCCCAATTTAAGTAATTCTTATGTAGATATAATGTGTGGCTACGGCCAAAGTGATGTAATATGTGAATTGTATTTCTATGCTTTAATAATAAAATGTGATGCCAACTGCTAAGGGGACATGGACAGATATGGGGGATGAATTAATCCACAAGAGAGGGGAGGGTCTAGGATAATGGCCAAGAAGGGTCCAAGGGGGGATTACCCATGAATATTAATCTAACCCATTATCCTAAAATTGTTATTTTTATATGAACCTTCTAATTTCTGATTGAGTGTTTCCAAAGCCAATCATTGAATACATGTAAGAGGGTGGGTGTGAGTGGTCACATCCCAAATTTATTGATCACATGGGGGTTGACTGAAATCATTTTGGGAAAGAATATGAATCAATAAAGGTAATCCAAAGAGAGGAAATTTGTATGATTTGAGACAACAGTTTTACACATTGATTTTTTGTGCATGAGGAGAAAGTAGAGAGCAAGAAAGAGAGCTTGGATCTGGTGCATCCATGGAGTTCGAATTCTAGATCATGTTGGAGCATATTTGGATTGAAATGGAGTTGAATAACTGAAGAGCTATGTTTCCATGCCTTAAGGGTGAACTCTTGGGCGAGTTGCACTGTAACAACAAGTGTTTGTTGTTGGATTTCTGGTAGTTTTCCTAGCATTAGGTTCCCTTGAATTCCTAACTGAGAGATTCCTGGATACATGTTCCAGAGAGACCTCGATAAATGAATGGGGTCACCAAGGGGATGATATCAGTGAAGGGGTACATTCCTTGGGTTGGGCAGGTCAAGAGGAATAGAGATGGTGGAAAATCAAGATAATTTTAGGAATATATCAGTGGGTTGTGAGTTTTAAGAGCTGTGAGTGGACAGTGAGAGACCACCATCTTTTGTGGATTACTAGCCTCAGCTCAGGGGTGATTTTATATTGATATTTGGAACAACAAGTCTATGGTTGGGTGGAACGTCCATCCCAAGAAGTTGGTTGCACAACAAATTTAAAAGATAAGTGGCTTATCTTGTTAATGTGTTATTTTTGTGTGAATAAATGGTGTGCATGAACTATGTGTATTTGAGAATGATTTATATGTTGTTGTAATAAAGTTTATTAGCCTCATTTTTGTCTATTTATCCTATTGTAGATGAATTTAATTAAATGGTAATAGACAATAGTTATTTTTGGTTGTAATTTGTAGTTGAAAGCTATAGGAAATCAATTAGTTGTAAAAGAATTAAAATAGCTAACATAAATTTCATTTTTAAGAGTTTTCTGCACTGTAATGTCCCTCGATTGGGATGGTATAGGTTACATTATGGTATCAAATCCCTCGATTTCAAACACCATTGTATGGGCCAATACGACTGTGAATTGGTCAAATTTGTTGCTACATATTTGTCTGTGCGAATTTGGGGGAAAACATAGAAGAATTAGAGTGAAATTCTCGAAATTCGTGAGTGAGATCTGAATTAAATGTCTCAGGACAGTCAAATAAATGAGTTGAGGCATAAATATGCAGGTTGAAGAGTCTAAATCGACTTGGAATGGATCAATTTCATGTTCTAATGTCGGCAAAGTGTAGAACATATTTTATCGTATCGAGGACCGAGATCGAGATTGATCTCGAGATCGACGACCAAGATTCAGTATGATAAATTTAAAAATAATTTGTAATGTTTAATATGTTTGAAAGGTTGATCAAATCGATGACCATGATTCATTTCATGGGTTTTTGAAAGTGATTAGATCGACGATCCAAATAAATTAGAGGAATGTCGAAAATTTTCTAAGTGTTGAAGTTCACCAAGAGAAATTTTAGATGACTGATAGTCGGGTTGGCTGAAATGAAAAAGATTTTGGTTTGGCCAAAGAACATCTTTAACTACCAATGTCCAATGGTCAGTGTCGGTCGAATCCCACAAAGAATTTTTTATCACCGACAAAAATCATCAATGGCCAATGGGTCAGTGGTTGGGTGTCGTCCATTTTAGTGAAGTGTTTCAAATCAAGCAACAAAATTCATTGATGGTCGATGAGCCGATGAACAAATATCAGTGGATTCAGTGAGGTGTTTGAGTGGTCTAATATAATCGATCGATGGCTGATGGGGAGAAGGAAGGTGATGATGTGTCATGACATATCAACATCCACGTATCATTCCATGTCACCCAAGTTGACACCTTAGGATGACGTGTCATTCCAAGTCAACACCCATGTGTCATGCCACGTTAGCAGTTTCCATGAAAACCAATAAAGGTGGTCGATGGCCGATGGTTAGGTCGATCGATTTGCAAAAGTGTTTTAGACAGTCATCGGGGATCTCTGGTATCTGATGGGATGATGGTCATACATCAGCTGAATTAGTGAGGATTTCCATTCACCAACGAATATCACCAATGACCAACAGTTTAATTCGGATGATTTAGAGTTGCATACAAATTGGTTGTTGAGGGAATGGGTTGATGACCAATGGTCGTATCGGAAGATTGGGGAAAGTGTGGTGTGTGCCCAAGAAAGAGCGTCGGTCGTCGATGGTCGATGTAGCACAGATCAATGGTTCATATTCCACGTGACTTGAAATCAAGGGTTCATATTTAAAGGGTTGTTATAGAAGTAAAACAATCAATTTTTTGCGAATTTTTGTGGTTTTTGAAGGTCATTAACTTTCGAGGCATGTTTGAGGCCCTAAATGATGTTTTTAGCCAATCAAAACCCATGTGAAAAGAGTGTACAAAGGTACACTTTAAATCTACAGCTCAAATAAAATAACTTGGAGAGCGTTATCCAATGATATAAATGGTTCACAAAAAAAAGTTCGTATGAGAAAGTTACAGCCAAAATAATAAGGGTAAAATTTTGGCACCAGATTTACTTCTGGAGGGAATAACTCCATGCTCAAAATTCTTTTTTGGGGCATAGGAGTAGTTGATGGAAATATTACAACCCATAGAATCCAATGGTAAAGTCATATTTTTGTTATAGGTGCCTGAAAATGCATAGGAAGAGAAATAAGACACATGTAGCATGCAGGGATAAATTGAGTAAAACAACCTAAACTTGTCTAGACCATAACTTTCATCTCAGAGCACGGATTTGAGAAAACAAATAGTCGATGGAAAGTTATTTAGGATTAGAATAAATTAGTTGACCTAAAATTTTGAATTAGGCAACACATTTTCACATAAATTAATAAAAATATATCTGTAGCAGTAAAAGAGTGGAAATTGCAGCATGTAAATGTTGTAATTGTTCGCTCAGAACTCATATTGAGGCAAGAGTATAGCCATTGGAAAGTGTTGGCATATTTATTATGGGAATACCAAAGGAAATGTATTTGTTTCTCATTGATGGCAAGATCATCCCGACGATGATGAACAAGAGAAAGTGGCAAGACCAACAGCACAACGATGATCGCATGGCACAAAATCCTGAAACAGGCACACTCCATTTCAGAGTTTTGCAAACTGGAAAATCGGAGTTTTAGATATCGGGAGTTGGAAGTGTAGAAACACTTCACCACAGGAGTCCCGAAGTCGCAAAATGTGAAACGCTGAAATCCCAAAATAGGCACACTCCATTTCGAAGTTTCGCAGACCAGAAAATCAGAGTTTCAGATACTGGGAGTTGGAAGTGTAGAAACACTTCACCACAGGAGTCCTGAAGTCGCGAAATGTGAAACGTCGAAATCCAAAATTAGGCACAATGAAGACTCATGAATTCCTGAAATAATCCTAGCCATCGGATCGAGGATTGATCTGGACCGTTGATCAAACACGATGAAGACTTGTGAAGTTTCCAAATCACGATAAGATCTGGACCATTGAGGCCATAGGACACATGGTGAAAGATCGTCATTTCACTGACTGGAAAGTAAAAGGAATGGGGCTCCCTAACCTCTCAAACTCACGACTTGCAATATCGCGAAATGCCGAAATGCGAAATGGAAAAGGTGTTAACAACTAAACTCCATTTTAGAGATCACGACTTGGAGAGTCGAGATGCCTCGCATCAGGAATTTGCGACATGCAAAATCATGAAATGCCGAAATGAGAAATGTCAAAATGATCGAAGCTAGTCCAGCTAAGCTCATTTTTCGGAGTTTCAGGGATCACGACATGGAGAGTAAAGATATCTCATCACAAGAATTGTCGAAATGCCAAAATGCAGAAGGAACTTTGATTAGGCCCGTGGTCACAGCCAATGGGAATATGGAGTAAGTGCGATGCCCATCATTTAATCCAGTGGTGCAGGTGAATTTGAATATGATCGTAGGGCTACTATTTCACCTCACAATTAATTGATCAGTTACGATTCAGTTAGCAAAACTGATTCATAATGCTTGATCGGTTGGGATTCAGTTGCTGAGGCGGTTATTTTTTTGCCCAGAGAGATTCGAGGTGTAACGTATGAGGCGTGTGTGAATAAAAGATGATATGAGACGACTGTGCAAAGTTGGTTGTTCTGACTGAAAAATGAGTTGAACTGTAGAAAGGTAAAACTACAGTATGTGTAGTGTGAAGAAAGCTCAGAGATAAGGAACATAAGCTGAATAGAAGAGAAAAGGGGAAGAGAGCAGAATGTGCACATATCAAAAAGCATGAGAAGGATAGAGAAAGAACAAATAGAAAGAGACAGCAAGTCAAGACAAGTATGAATAGTGAAGAAGAATAGTGTAGCAGAGAAGAATTGTAGAACAGTGAAGAAGTGGTAAGAATTGATTTATCAGTGTTGTTGGTTATTCAATCATTTATTTGTAATAAGGGTGGTAGGGAGGTTCTAGGGAGGACTATTGTCCTCAGAGGTTCAAGTGGGTTCTTGAACATAGGGAGTTGTAGCTTCCATCTGGTTGCAGCCAGAGAAACCAGGGTGGAAGGGTGGTGCAAGGGAGAATTGTCGTTCTCTATAATACAGATTGGTGCCTATGTGACTAGAAGATGGTGCTTCCATATAGTTGGTGTTGGAACACTTAGGGAATTGTTGCTTCCTTCTAGTGGGTGCTATAGAAACTATGGAGTTGGTGCATCCTTCTAGTGCGTGCTAGAGAAACCAGGGAGTTGGTGCTTCCTTCTAGTGGGTGCTAGAGAAACTAGGGAGTTGGTGCATCCTTCTAGTGGGTGCTAGAGAAACCAGGGAGTTGGTGCTTCCTTCTAGTGGGTGCTAGAGAAACAAGATATTTGGTGCTCTCAGCAAGTAGAAACATGTAAAACAGAGGTAGTAGCCTCACATTGAGTTGGTGCTCAATTATAGATGATGTACAGAATTGAAAAGACTGCCTATCATTTTGAAGAAGAAGAGGTTTTCTCCCTTTATGGGTTTCCTCGTGAAAATCTGTCTCTGTGTATATCTTTTGTGTGAGTGATGCTATTATTTATGTTGTCCATATGTAGTATAATATTGATGGTCACTTGGAGAAAGATTAAAAATGGTTTGATTGTTAAAATTGTTTAAGCACAGTAAAAACTAATTCACCCCCCCCCCTCTTAGTCGTCTTAGTAATTTCAAAAATTGGTATCAGAGTGGGTTCCTTTTATTTAAAGGTAGATCTGTAAGCTTAAACATGACAATTCATGAAGGGACTTCAGCCAGTAAGCCTCCTCTATTTGATGGAACAAATTTTTCCTTTTGGAAGGTTAGAATGAGAACATACCTAATGGCCTTAGGTGCTGATGTTTGGGATGTAGTAGAGACTGGATACATAAAGCTTGTTGTGCTAGCTTCCAAGGATGATAAGTTAGAATTTATCTTTAATGCTAAGAGAATGAATGTTATCTTGAATGGACTTGCAGAAGCCGATTTTGTAAAGGTGATGCATCTTCAAATTGCCAAAGAAATGTGGGATAAACTTATTAACAACTATGAAGGAAATGAGAAAGTAAAAGATGCCAAACTTCAAACATTTAGGTTGAAGTTTGAACAACTAAAGATGAATGAAGATGAAACAATTAGCAAGTATTTTTTAAGAGTTGAAGAACTTGTGAATGCCATGAAGGGTATTGGTGAGAAGTTTGAAGAATCACTCTTAGTTCAGAACATTTTAAGATCTCTGCTTGATAAATTTAATCCAAAAGTCTCTGCAATAGAAGAAATAAATGATCTTAAAACTCTATCCATTGATCAACTTCTAGGAACCTTAACTGTATAAGAAATGAGAATTAGCAAAGATAAATCCATTACTAGAGAAGCATCGTTTAAAGCAGACATGAATATTGATTCATAATTAGATGATAATGAGGCAAAATTTGTGAGAAGGTTAAAGAAAGGATCAGGAAAATATCAAGGCAAGTTTCCCTTCAAATGATTTAATTGTGGTAAGATAGGTCATTTTGCATCTAAGTGTCCCCATCAGAAAAAGGACCAGAACTCTAATGATGAAAAGAAGTACAAATTCAAGAAATATAGTAAGAAGAAAAGTTTGGTTGCAAATAATGACAATTCCTCAAAAGACACTGATAGTGACTCTTCCTATGAAGATAAGGTAAATGACTTCATGCTTATGGCCAAAGAGGATTATGATAATAAAATCATACGCAGTGATGATAATGATGAAGAAGTTGTGGTTGATATGGAAGGAGAACTGATCAGTGCACTGGAAGAGATTGACAGACTCAGAATTAAGAACAGAAAGCAAAAACAATTGTTGATACAGTTCGAGAAAGACAATAAACAGCCTGATAAAGACTTTGCCTTGCTGAAAATGGAATTAGAAGAGGCAAAGAAAATAGAAGACATACTGAAACAACATTTGTCAAAGAAGAAAGCTAGGTGTGAAGCCTTAGAAGAAGAGATAGTAAAAACCAGAAAATAAATGGAGAATTTTAAGGGATTGTATCACCAAAATCTGCCAAGTATTAAAGCCTCAGGAGGATTAACCTCCATTCTAAATCAGCAAAGAAACCCAAAGTTGAAAGCTAGATTGGGGTATGAAGAAGGATCAAGTAGTGATCATCCAAGTAATATAGAACCTATCAAGTTTGTCAAATCCTCAAACATTGACAACAGTCACTCTACAGAAACAAAGAAAGAAAATCAGCCACCAAGAAGGAATGAAAGAAAAAGTACCAGAACCGAATCCATAGATCAGAGAGATTATCGGCATGAAAGAAATCAACCTCCTCAAAGAAGATATATTTTTTCAAGGTACAAATGTTTTTTCTATGGTTATTGTTTTTTATTCTCTAATTTTGGTCACAAAGCTATAAACTGTTCTTTAAGATTTAGATATGAGCAATCAAGTTTTTCAAGGAATAATTATCTGCCACTACAAAGATTGAGACAACCAAGCAACAAACAATCACAGACTATAAATCATGTGATGACTGGGAGAAGGACACAGGTGAAACACAACAATAGTTATGAGCATAACAATCATTATGATCTGTTATTCAATGAACCAGAATGTTACAACTTCCATAATTATGGACATAAATCTGCAGACTATCGCTTAAGGAATTACAAGCCAGATTTGATCCCCACTGCTGAAAATGTCAAGGTTTGGAAGAAGAAAGAAAATGACAAGTGTGGACTAGTGTTATCAGCCCAAAGACAAAAGAATCCCTAGTATATTGACAGTGGATGTTCCAAACATATGACTGGAGACAAAAGTAAGTTTCTAACTCTAAGTGAAAGCAAATCATGGAATGTAACTTTTGAAAATGATGCACTAGGAAAAATAAAAGGTAAAGGAATGGCAAGTTTGAGTAATGGCAAAGGGAAAGCTCAAGATGTGTTGTTTGTAGAAGGTATGAAACATATTCTGCTTAGTGTCATTCAAGTCTGTGATCAAGGATGTGAAGTCATTTTTACCTCTAAAGACTGTAGAATAAAATATGTGAATTCAGGTCAGCTAGTTGTAAAAGGGATAAGAACATAAAACAATGTCTATGTGTTAAAATAAGAAAAAGAAGAATGCCACTTAAGCAAGTATGATGAAAGTTGGTTGTGGCATAGGAGACTTGGACACCTAAATTTTGATCATATAATCAAGCTCAGAAACAATGGGGTAGTAAAAGATATTCCAAGGATATCAAATCCATATGAATCTATTTGTAAACCCTGTCAGATAGGAAAGCTTACTCGCACTCAGTTCAAATCTAAAAACTTTCCTTCAATAGAAAAACCTCTCTAGTTAGTACATATGGATTTATGTGGACCATCAAGGAAAGAAGGTACAGGAAAAGAAAATTATTTTATGTTGATTATTGATGATTATTCTAGACTAACATGGGTTGCCTTTTTGAAGGAAAAATATGAAGCATTTGAAAAATTCAAAGTGTTTAAGGCTCTGAATGAGAATGAAACAGGAAAAATATTAAAGGCAATAAGGTCTGATAGAGGAGGAGAGTTTAGTTCATGGAACTTCAAAGAGTTCTATGATAAACATGGGATCAAAAGAGAGTACACAATTCCAAGGACTCCACAACAAAATCGAGTTGTTGAGAGGCAGAATCGATCAGTACAGCAAATGGAAAGATCAATGATGAATGAAAGGAACATACCTCAGACATATTGGGTGGAAACAATTCATACAATTGTTCATATCCTTAACAAATCTCATCTTAGGCCACACAGTGACAAGACTCCTTATGAACTATGGTTTGGAAGACCTGCTTCAATCAAGCATTTTAAAGTCTTTGGGAGTAAATGTTATATCAAGAACAATGATGAAAATATTGGCAAATGTGATGATAGGGATGATGAAGGTATCTTCTTGGGTTATGCTACAAATAGTAAAGGGTATAGATGTTACAATAAGAGGCTACATAAACTAGTTGATTGTATAGACATAAAAGTTGATGAAGAAATCCTGGTCAGAAATGTAAGCAGTGCTGAACCAAGAACAAAAGATATAGTTGAATATAAAGATGAACAGGTCCAAGGATCAGAAAGAGAAGAATCTGAATCAAATGAAGATACGAATACTTTGACTGACACAAATTAGTAGAAAGAAGAAAAATCACCTCTCAGAATTGTTAGGAAGAATCATCCTGAAAATCAGATAATTGGAGATATAAATAAAGGAGTTCAAACAAGAAGGAAAATGATTAAAGACTCAGAACAATCTCATGTTTCTCTTTTATCTATGACTGAACCTAAATTTTTTTATGAAGCCAGCCAGCATGATGATTGGATTAGAGAAATGAATGAAGAGCTTGATCAAATTGAGAAGAACAATACTTAGGAGCTTGTTCCTAGACCTGAAGATAAAATGTAATAGGTTCCAAATGGGTGTTCAAGAATAAAATGAATGAAAAAGGACAAGTTGTTAGAAATAAAGCTAGATTGGTCTGTAAAGCGTATGCACAAGTTGAAGGTCAGGACTTTGATGAAACTTTTGCACTAGTGGCAAGATTGGAAGCCATCAGAATGTTTCTTGCTTATTCATGTCATAAGAACTTTAAAGTTTATCAGATGGATGTTAAGTCAACATTTCTTAATGGAAATCTAGAGGAAGAAGTATATATGGAGCAACCTGAAGGATTCTCATTGACAGATAATCCTAATTATGTTTGCAAGCTGAAGAAGGCCTTATATGGACTAAAACAAGCACCATGAGCTTGGTATTATAGACTGGACAAATTTTTACAAGACAAAGGGTTCAAGAAAGGTACTGTTGACAGACCTCTACATTAAGTCTGAAGGTGATAATTTACTAGTTGTTTTGGTTTATGTACATGATATTATTTTTGGTTGTACTAATGAATCATCTATCCAGTGGTTTGCTAACTCTATGAAAACAGAATTTGATATGTCCATGATAGGAGAACTGTCATATTTTCTTGGTTTACAAGTAAATCAAAGTTCT
>JASDQU010227334.1:0-15394 GCA_032191745.1 Picea mariana | reverse complement strand
GACCCTTCCTTTATATCTTTCCAAAACCCTAAATCATGCTGAAACCCTAAATCACTGTTGATTTCCAAAACCCTAAATCATGCTGAAACCCTAAAGCACTGCTGAAACCCTAATTCACTATTGACTTCTATTTTTAGCTCATAATGAATTAAAAGTGATTTTGACCCTTTTTAGCTCAATGTCACTTTCCACATATAACACCTATGATTGGAGTGACATCTCGTAACCCTATTTACCTGTCTTTGGCCCTGGCTATAGTCTAACGGGGTGGTTTGGATCATTAAGCTTCCTCTTCTGGAGCTCCTATTTGGAAAGGGACATTACAGTCCTCCCTTCCAGAAATTGCTTGTCCTCAAGCAATACCAGCCCAAGGTGCTGCAACACCTTCTCGCTCTCCCAAGTAGCGTCCTCTACTAGAAGCCCTCTCCATCTGATCAAACACTCTTTGATGACCTCACACCTTAGTTTCCACTCTCAGAACTCCAAAACCTCCTCCGAAACTAAATCCAACTATCCCTCCTCATCCAACGGGGGAAGCTCTTATGATGTGTTAATGAATTGTTCCACTGCCTTTTTGAGGCAAGACACATGGAACAGATTATGAATCTTGCTCCCCTCTAGAAGCTCTAACTCGTAAGCAACCTTTCCTACTTGGCGCATGATCCTGTAAGGACCATAAAATCTAGGCTTGAGCTTCTTGGCCCCACTCTTCTTCAGAGATGAATCTCTGTAGGGTTGGAGTCTCAAGAAAACCAAATCTCCAACCTCAAAGCTACGCTCTATCTTGTGCCTATCCTCACTTATCTTCTATCAATTTTGCGTCGTCTCTAGGTTTTATTTCAACAACTTGAGAATCTCCTAACTCTCTATGATCCAATCCTTGGCCTTGGGAGCTTTGCTCTCCCCGAAAACCAAGTCTACCAAAGTGGGAGCATCATATCCATATAATGCTCAGAAGGGTGTCATACCAATGGACATGTGGAAGGTGGTGTTGTAGCAATGTTCTCCTAAATGTAACCACTTTAGTCACGTTCTCTATTTTCCTCCTACATAGTTCCTCAAATACCCTTCAACCCACTTGTTGAAATTCTCGGTCTTCCCATCTTTCTAAGGGTGATAGATAGTGCTAGGTGTCAACTCTGTCCCACCAACCAAAACAACTCTCTCCAAAATGTCCCTATGAACCAACTGTCCCTATCACTGACGATGTTCTTCAACAACCCATGAAGTCTGAAGACCTCCCTGAAGAAAAGATCGGCTACCTAAACTGTATTATACTCTGTCCGTATGGTGTATAAGTGTGCAATCTTGGTCAATATGTCAACCACTACATAGATACAATCCTTACCCTAGACCTTGGGTAGACCGGTGATGAAGTCCATAGATATACTCTCCCATTTCTGCTCTAGAATGGGGAGTGGCTGAAGTAGCCCTACTGGAAGAGCATGCTCTGACTTGTTCTACTGGAAAGTCACACACTCACTGACATGTCTCATAACATATTGTTTGAGGCCCTTTCATGAGAACCTCTCTCTGATCTGTCTATAGGTTTTGAAAAACCCCTAATGGCCTGCTAGAGGTGAATCATGAACTGTGGTGAGGATTTTCTTCTTAAGCCCTGAATTTGGCACCAAATAGACTCTATCCTTGTAAAATATGACATCGTCAATGACCCTATGCAAGTCATCCTATATTTTCCCATCCATCACCTCACAAGCAAACTTTTTCTTGGAATATTCCACTAACAAGTGGGATTTCCAATCTGTTGAAACCTCCATCAAAGAACATGCCGGAGGTCTCCTCGATAGTGCATCGGCCACAATGTTCTTCTTCCCCTTGACATACTCTATGTCAAATTCTAATGCATGTACCTTCATAACCCATTTCTGTTGGTGCTCACTGAGGTCCTTCTGCTCAAGGAAATACTTCAAACTATTATGATCAGTCTTGACCACGAATTTGCTTCCCACCAAATATTGTTTGAACTTGGTCAAGGCATGCATGATTTCCAACATTTCCTTGTTATAAATGGAGTAGAACCTCTCAGGTTGACTAAGATTTTGGCTCTCAAATACAATGGGGTGTCCTCCCTGCATCAAAAAGACACTGATCCCTTCGCAAGATGCGTCACACTCTAGTACAAATGGCAGGGTGAAGTATGGTAGTGCCAACACTGGACAAGTGCCCATGACTTCCTTCATGTGATCAAAGGCTTCCTATGATTTCTCAGTCCATATGAAGGCCCCATTCTTGGTAAGATCTGTCAGTGGTGCTCTAAGATGAGGAAAACTCTGGATGAACCACCTATAATAGTTGCATAGCCCGAAGAAGCTCCTCAATTCTGTCACGTTCTTGGGCGTCGGCCAATCTAGAATGGCCCTGATATTCTCTTGGTGCACTTGTACCCCCTGTGCATTGATGATGTGGCCTAAGTAAAGCAAATTTGTCATACCGAACTCGCACTTTGACTCTTTGGCATATAATGACTTTGCCTCCATGATGCTCAATACCTCATCTAGGTGCCTCATATGCTCTTTCCATGTCCGACTATAGATCGAGATGTCGTCAAATAAAACCAAGACTGATTTCCCATTTCCAAGGTTTGGTAGTTGGTAGTGATTTTTCCTAAGGTAATCATCCACTAAACTCCTAACACCACATCTGTGTCTGATAGGTCAACCACATAAAATGTGTCTCTCACTGTGTAGTTTCCTAACTTCATCTCTAAGTTTGGAACTCTGTCTAAACACTCCACTATGTGGCCATCTTCTACCGCAACATCAAACCCCTCAAACTCCTCTATCTAAAGTGCTCGTCTCGATACTAGTGAAGCATTGATGAAGTTGTGGGTGGCCCCACCATCTATTAGGATGATTGCCCATTTCCCTTGAATAATCCCTCTGATACGGAGGGTATCATACCTGAGAACACCAGAAAGGGTCGTTATGACTCCTCCCTTTGTTGGTTTCCTCCTGTTAGCCTGCTCTGGCAGTTGTGGGACTACTGGAGGATGGGATCCTGTCGGTGTTGGTGGTATACAGGGAAGCTTCTCCTCTGTTGGTGCTGACTGCTCCTCTGAACTAGTGGATCCACTATCCTGCTCCTCCTCCTCATTGTCCACGCTATCTACTTCTACCTCATTATAATGAATCTCTCCCTTACCCATGCACCTATGGACTGGGACCCAAGGATCTCTACAGCTGAAGAAAAGATTCTTCCTCATAAGCTCTTGCCTAGTCTCATCATCCAACTTCTCCTTGCCCTTCCATTCTCTCTAGAATGGCTTCCTGTCTTGATCTCTCTAGGGCACAAATGGGTTGGAGAAATTTTTAGTCTTCGACACTGAGCTTGCCAGATCTCAAGTGCAAAGGATGGCATCCTGCAAAGTGGGAGGTATATATGCCTTCACCCATCCTCTCAAAGGCTTTGTGAGTCCTTCTGTGAATAGCATGATCACCCTGGGCTATGATATATCTGTCACTGCCACAGCTACTCATTGAAGCTCTGTGATGAATGCCTTTGTTGTGCTAGTTTGTCTCAAATGGTATAGATCCTTGAAGTGTATCTCAGGATCCTTCCTGTCAAACCTGTCCTTGAGCCTATCTATAAACTCCCTATAGGAGGTGATGCAAATGTGACCCAATGTCACCAGTGCATGATACCACCACTCGTGTGCCTCACCCTCCAAGTGTAAAGTCACAAAACTGATGCCCTATGTCTCGGTCATATGGGTGAGCTTGTAATATATGTCTATCTTCTGTACCCAAGCTCTGGTTATTCCTAAATTTTTGGATGAAATCGAGGTTATGCCCCTACTGTTGTTGTGGTCCTCCCCTCTACGGCTCTCTGGGGCGGTTCCTGAGTCTGAGCCCACAGTACTCGACTAAGGTCCTGTCTTGATGGAAGTCATGACCCAATTCTTCATACTCCCTCCTATACTCTGCAATGTCGTTGGCATGAGTGGGTGGCCTTTGTGCTATCGATGGCGGTGGTGCTAATGGGGGTGCCCTCTAGAAACTGGGAAACAAGGGTCTGAGAATCCTACTCACAGAGGTGTATGTGCGAGAGGGTGACTGGGGTCTACTAACTACTCCCGAGTTCCCCTATGCTGCATGTGGGACTTGTGTATTTGGGGTGCCCACTCTAGCCAATCTATCAACCACCTTTGTAAAGGACTGAGTCATGGTCTGTTGACTAGCTAACATATCATTGATATCCTGCATGGAAGTTGCCTCTGGATCTATGGGGGGATTGCCACTGCCCTCTGGTCACTCATATCTGTCTCCAAGCATCCTCTCAGCCTCACGCTTAGCCTCACGCTCTACCCTTCTCTCTTCTTCTCTGTGTGCCTCTTCCTCTTCCTCTAAGCTAGGAGGAAAAGGGGGAAAATCTAGCCTATGCCTTCTTTCCCGATGCTTGTTTTAAGTGACATATTCATCACCTATGTGTTCACGACCCTCTAGTTCTTCTACTACACTCATTGTCTTTAGTCACAGGCTGGCAAGACTAAACTTCTGATACCACTGTAATGTTCCTGACTTGACTAGTCTAGGAAATGTTGATAAGGTGTGTGTAGGATCAAAGGTTTACAACATATAAATGATCATACAAATAATAAACATGACAAAGGACTGGAAATTTTGTATTATGATATCTCTATGGATTACAAAATGGTCGAATGCAGCTGAATAACTGACAATACTCGACTAGATCAACATACAAAGGATCTTAGCCAGAATATAAATAAGCAACTGCGACTGAATAAAATAACAACACTCGGCTAGATCAAAAGATAAAAGGATCTTAGCTGGGATACAAATAAGCAACTAAAAGATAATACCCGGAATATGGGAGCACTACGGAATCAATGAAGAATGATGAAAGACCTGGATGATCTTCCCCATGACTAGCATGTGTCTTTCAACACCAAAGTCAGCCAACTGGTGTCTTCCTCCTGGAATACATTGAACTATCTCTCCTGAGATGCGCCTCTTCTCCTCAATAACAAGTCATAATTTGCATAATGATGAATTAGGTCACTGGCCGTTCCTTTATAGCTTTCCAAAACCCTAAATCATGTTGAAACCCTAATTTGTTGTTGATTTCCAAAAGCCTAAATCATGTTGAAACCCTAAATCACTATTGAAACCCTAATTCACTATTGACTTCTATTTTTAGTTCATAATGACTTAAAAGCACTTTTAACCCTTTTTAGCTCAATGTCACTTTCCCCATATAACACTTGTGACTGGAGTGACCTCTAGTAACCTTGTTTACCCCTCTTTGGCCCTGGCTATAGTGTAACGGGGCGGTCTAGACCATTAAGCCTCCTCTTCTGGAGCTCCTATTTGGAAAGGGACATTACATTGTATAGTATTAACGTTACTTATAATATAAAGGGTCTATATGAAATTGGGTTCCAACGAGCATATACCTTTAGTGAAAAAGTTATAGGTCTCGACATAATGGTGACTTTATGTTTATTTTTAACTGGCCAAACCATAGGGCTTGTGAAAGCTGGTCATGATTAAACTCCTAATCACTATTAACACAGTCTGAAGTTGGTTTTCGGTTGAAAATCATTGAGGGGTTCTACGATAATAGTCACCCTTGAGAATTTGTTTGACGTTTAACGAAAAAATAGTCACACCTTAACTGAATTAGAGACTAGAATCGACAATCGTGTATATCATGCCCTACCTAAGTTGTCTACCCTCGTAATAACTTGGTATGAATTCGAATGAGGATGTGTCAAACCTGAATTAAAACCTTTGTCTATTCCATTAATGGTGACCTATGTAGGATACCTCTTGAGGCTTGTTGTCCACCCACTGTGTCAAAGTAAAGCATGCCACCTCCCTTCTGTCACATGGTAGGGTAGATGATTTATGACCATCACTATTACCCAATTTTGAGACAGGTCTCTAGGTCATTGTTTTCATTTCCTTCGGCTCTATACCTCTATGAAACCGCTCTAGTGATACCCGTGAAAATCGGCTTGGTGTGCAAGACCTTAATCATGAATTTGGGTTTGTCAACTGCAGGAGGAAAAGGATATGGAGACTCTCATATGAATGCTACCATGAACCAGGTAAATAACGCTCTATCATGTTACTTTGAACTCTCTGTGATTTTGGTTTACATGGTGTGCACCAGTCAGTGTATCTTCTTCTTTCTCTTTTTGACTTCCTCGGTCATGCATTAGAGTTCAGTAAGGATTGTTAAGTGTATTTTAAAATTAGGGTTTGTCGTCGCCCCATGTTATTTATTTTTTGGTCCTCCATTACCTTACACATTGTGATACAAATTTGAGTCATATGATACATTGTAAAATTGCAAAACCCCTTCCTATGGATTGTTGGGAAATTTCTTCGTTGTTGTATTGAGTTTTTTTTCATCCTTATTCATTACCCTAAGTCTAAATGCATTATCCCTACCTTGTATAGGAATCGTAAAGCCATACGATTCCACTTGTGTGTAATAATTCAAACTCTAACTTGATTCAAGGAATTACTTATAATTTCTCTGTTCCTGCATTCTATGTTTTGAAAACTTGAATGTTACTTTTCCTTCAACGTAAATAAAAATATCAAAGGAAATATCCAAAGGGCGATATATGCCTCTATGTGACATGTCTGGTTCCGAAAGAATTAATCGGATTATCGAAATATAAATTGTTTAGCATAGTTTTCTTGCTTGTTTATATTCCAGAATTTAATTGGTTAATACTTTTGGTTACCAATCTAATGATGGGACCCCTGTTTGCATTGTGAGGGTACCCATCAGAATTTTCCAAGTCGACTTCTCCCCTTCGACTTGTGCACAATTTACTCGGTGACACTGATGTGAAAGTACTCACGCCAAATCTTAAGCTAAGTATTATTCATGTAAATGAATCTTCAATATTTATTTTGGTTAATTATCCCTTATTACTGTTTTTGTTTTTACTAAATCTTGCTTTCCCTTTGCAGGTATTAACCACTCTACTCAATGGATTCATTAATTCGCCTCACCTAAAAGGTATTCGAGTTATGACTTTGGGAGTTTATATTTAAGTTTTACTGGTTCTTTTCATAGTGGTACCGAGTTGAAAATTAAGGCACTATTATTATAGTAGATTTTGCACCAGGATTTCCATAGATAACCTGGTCACCTATAATTTAACTCCTTCAAGGAAAAATGAATAGTTCTCAACAATTTTGAACAAGGGAAAAACCCCAAGAAAATATTTTTCGATTTAAACAGTTATGATGACGTGTATTGGAAATTACTTCGAGGTTTACTGTAATAAAAAGGGAATATAATTCCTTTATGTCTTCTATATAGAATGTTTAATAGTAAACATTGGAATCTCATGAAATTCAATAAGTTGACACTACACCTTCTATGCATGAATACAATAGATTCTATTATACAATTCTATGCAATTAAACATCCAACAATATCTTATATATATATATATATATATATATATATATATGCTGATTTGGTACAAATTATGATTATCACAGTAGTACTATTGTTCTAGTTAGATTTATTGCAAACCTATAAAATCATACATAGACATTTCCTGTAGCACTATGCTTACGGTCATTATACCTGTAACAAACTGAAAAAATTCTTTATGCATACCCATACTTAAGTCTACATTCATGTGTATACCAACATCTTACTAATATCAACTGCAGATCGAACTGATATTTACTTTTCGATTGTTGTCTTGAGGGTACATCACATGAATAAGAAATTTTCACATATTTATCAACAACTAACACACACAGTATCTTTCTTAACTCTATACAATGAATAAATTTGAACGGTTTTGGCTTATTCTATAATTCACTTCATTCTACCAGCCATTAACCAATGAAACAATTTCAACAAGGAATAAATAGATGTACATATTTGAACAAAGTGCTGGGACAACAAATGGAACAACCAAGTTCCACCCAACCATAGAACATAACAACCAATCTACTCGCTCCCTTCAACCACTAGCCTAACAATGAATCCATGAGGGTGAACCCTGAAGCTCCTCTATCTCTATAGTCCTCTTTCAGATCAGAATTACTCCTTGCCTCACACTCAGAAACAATGCTCATAACAACAAGTGATATTATTTTCCCTGCATACTAGGCAATGTGATGCCTCCTCCCATATGCTCTATATGCAAAAGCATCTTGTGCCTAGGTCTTTTCCCCCTTGGTAATTTTCGCAGATTTAAAAATCCTTGATTTTTAGGGGCTGCCAATGGCCAAATTCCTGATTTTCTACTTGTAAAATTCAGCCCTGAGGTAGTTCAAGCCTATTCCCCACTCATGGAGTCATGGTCAGTTGATTTCAACCTGGTTGTTCCATTTGTCCCTCAACAATTCATATAAAAAATATTTTTCTCTTACATGTGCCATATTCAAAGAGTTGTTTTAGAAAATCAAATATTTTCCCAACAGTCACAATAATAAATTACAATTAACTAAATTCCAAATTCGGAATATCCATAAATGGCAATAATTTTCCAAATTTGAATTTACCAAAAACAAAAATAAATTCCTAAGTGCATTCAAACTTTAATAATAATTTATTTTTTGGGATATTACATCCTTTCCCCCTTTAGTACAACATTGTTCTTAGTGTTCATTCCTTTCTTGGAACAGGGTTGGATAAGATTTCTACAAATCTTCCTCAAATTCCCAAGTGGCCTCCTCAGGACTAAAGTGCTTCCATTGTACTTTTACTTAGGCGATGGATCTGTTCCGTAGTAATGTTTCTCTCCTGTCCAGAATGCACAGAGTTTCTGCTTGGAACTCGCCTTCTACATCCACCTGCACCATGTTCCAATCAATCATGTGAGTAGGATCATGAACATATTTTTAACAAAGAAACATGATATACATTATGAATTTTCATATTTGTAGGAAGTGCAAGTTGATATGCCACGATTCCAACTCGAGCTAAGATCTTGAAGAGGCCACAAAACTTGGGTGCCAACTTTGAATAGTTTCCTAGATTTAATGAACTTCTTCTTGATTTGACCTTTAAATACATATGGTCTCCAACATGAAATTCATGGTGTCTTCTTTTCAGGTCTGCGTAACTTTTTAGTCTGTCATGTGCCTCTTTTAAATTATGTTGTACCTTTCTTACTGTATTCTCCATTTCCTGGAGCATTTCTAGTCCCACCACGAGCCTGTCAATTGGGTTGTCCCATCTAATCGGATTTGGACAATTTATGCCATACAATATTTTGAAGGGGCTCATCTTAGCCAACATCTCCTAACCATTATTGTATGCAAATTCCACCAAGTGCAGGAAATCTTCCCACTTACCTTGTTTCGTCCTTATGTAAATTCATAGCATATATTCCACAATTTCATTCGCTCACTCAATCTGCCCATCCGTTCGTGGATGGTAGCTTGTGCTAAAATTCAAGTTGGTATTCAACCCTGCAAACAATTCTTTCCAAAACATAGATGTAAATTTTAAGTCTCTATCTGAAATCAGCATTTTAGGAATACCATGCAGTCTAAAAATTTCCTTCATGAATATTTCAGCGATGTTGGTGGAGACCCCCATCTCTCCTAAGGGTTATACGACCTCTCGATCAGGATCTTCGATTCTGGAGTCGAACGACTCTATGAAACCATGATGGTTTCATTTTGTTATTAGACACAGGTCCTCTCAACTCCCTGTATAGGGTTCACGATACCTATGACCTTTCCTTTTGTGTTCTACGAAACCGTAAAGTTGGTGTTAGAGCCTTTTCTCTTGGCCCCTCCTTAGATGTGACCTTGGGCGATGACCTCACACCTACGTGCAATTACAACCTTCCCTCAACCTTGTAAAGGTTGAGTACTTTCTATCCTCGAAATGCGATATGACCGTCAATCTAATGATCTTGACGGTGCTTTCGTATGGATGACCAAGATTTGTTTCTTGGGATTGATGTTTCAGATATCCTTCTCCTAGATCGATGATTGTTGTCGATTCAGAATTTTGGACTTCGAAATTCTCGAATCTCAAACCTTAGATTCCTTTGGAGGGTATTCTTCTAGAGCGGAATATTTGTTGACACCTATCCCCTTAAATCAATAACTCTAATGTCTACGGGTCTCCGGACTTAGGGTTTCCCAAATATCAAACTCCACTTTCCTCCATACTCCAATCTTCGAGAGTTAATGATCTGCAGACACCTATCCTACTCAATCAACGGTCCTACTTCCACTTCGGGTGTTTGACCTTTCGACTCATATCAATCAATGGTTGAGATCTCCTCCGGTCTTCGGACTTCAAATAGTTCAAATATCAAACTCCACCCTTTTCCAAATGGCTTTTATCTAAAGGTTGTGATTCCTTGACGCGTGTCCTCCTAATCTGATGATCGAGGATTACTTCGGGTCTTTACCCAGAGTACATGGATTTATGCCATGTCTCTTTGAGATATGACGGCTACAAATCACTTCGGGACTTTAACCAGAGTCCACGTATTCACGCCATGTCTCCTCTAGATCGGTTGATCCAGATTCACTTCGGGTCTTCAGGATTCGACGATCTTAGTTGTCAAACTAAAACCCCACTACAATTTTCCCAGAGCTCATGATCTACGGAAAAGTGTCCACTTAGAAATCGATGGCTGTCGGATCTTCATCTCTTCAGGATTTGGGCATTTCAACTCTTTACCTTTTCCTTCCTCTAGATCTCAGGACCCATCGACACATACTCTTCTATATATAATGGTCTATATTAACTTCAGCTCTCCAACACTTCACGCTTCTGGAATCTCAAGTTTCAGACTCCCTCCCTTTTGAGCTAACGATATCTTATGGATTAGATTCACTTAACCGATCTGATGCTTGAGATACACTTCGAACGATCAGATGAGTCACGTCTTCTTCATATGATTGGACGACCGAGATTTCACTTCATCTTTCTAGCTCTTCGGGCTTCGAAAATATCAAGTCTCAAACCTTGATGAGTTCTCTCTCTTGTGTGTGTGAAGCGTTAAAGCTTGTGCACCTTGTTCTGATCATACAATTGTTGATCCTTTTCACTGTGCTCCAATGACCACTGTCGCTCCTCCTCCCGAGCTTATCATTTCTTCCAACTTAGAATATTTTCTAGGTATTCAAAGTTCTTTACCTTTGAATATCCTGCAAGTTCATCTCTTGGATATTGACTACAATTCTAAAAATTTCTATCCCTCCTAAGCTTGGCCTTCATGAAGGTTTCGACTTCCCGTGCACTCCTTGCATTTCAGGTATTTTCATTAACTCAGATCTGAAGGATTTCTTGAAAAGAAATTCTTCCCGCCCTCTTGATCTTCTCCTCTTGCTTGATGCACACTTTCCAACTAATTCTTATGCAAGGTTTGAGTTCTTGCAGACGATTGTGCACACATGGAAGAAATCACTTTGCACTCCTTGCAAAGGGGAAAGTTTCGTTTTATCTCTTCTGAGCTTCAGAACCAAACTAGATCCCGTCAACACACTCCTTGCGTTCTGTGTGAACACCTTGCACTGATTCGACATAAGAGAAACAACTGAAACTTATAATAACATTCAAAGTTTCATCTACTCGTAACGAAATTCATTCATTCATGAAAACACAATAACAGGGAATTGCAAACAATGTCCACACCATTCATTGGGTCAATTTTCCTCTGTTATCTTCATTGAAGAATAAACGTGGCTACAACTATAATCAAAACAACAACTAAAATTTAGAAATATCCTACTAACTTGCAACAGCCTCATTTGGGCATACAAAACCTCTATTTATCTCAGAGGGTCCTTAAGGTTTCCCCTGACTACTTTTATACTCCAAAACCTAACCTAATGGCTATCTTAGTTCAATCATATTCCAGAGCTGAAGTGGAAACTCCCACTTCACTCGTGATCGTTCAAGCATTCTTTAAAACATTTTTCGGCAATGATTTCAGGTGTGCTTCAAAATATTCTCCGTGACTGCCAGCGTTGAGATTCCAAAAATATTTCCAGGTGCTGAGTGGTCCTGCTCCATGTGCTCGCTAATGATGCTCCTGCATCATACTCCCCTTGACAAAAATTCATGGACTCCTATCCATGAGATCCTGCATCGACTTTCCATGCTTCTGGATATCAATTCATTTTCCCAACTGGCATATTCTATTGGGTGTCCCTTACAATTGACCATATATTCAAAATAGGTCTTCCTCCTGGTATTTTTGCCAATCCTCTGATCAACGATATTCTCCATCTACGTTTTTTATGCTATAGGCATTTGTTTCTCCCGTTGAATATTTTCTTGATATTCTAATCCCATTGGGTCACATTTCCTGTAAGGATGCAGGTCTAAAACGTTGAATATGGGCAATATGTCCACATCATTCGGCAGCTCAATCTCATAGGCGTTTGCATAAAACTTCCTCAAGATCTTACATGGCCATATATTCTTCATCTTTAACTTGTTATATGTTCCTCTAGGTAAATTTCTTTACTGATATGTGCCAGAACCTGATCTACTACTTCAAATTCAAGTTCTCTTCAATGTTGATCAACTTTGTGCTTGTACTCTTGGTTAGAACTCTACAACTATCCTCTGATCTGGATATGGAGCTTCTGCATTTAAGTAGAAAACTCTTCTTCTCCAATGCTCCTGATCTCACTCCATTCCAAGCATCTCAACTCAGATACTCCCCTGGTTTGCATTCCATAGAATATTTTGAATGGGCTCTTTCCAGTGCTCATGTTTGGCGAGTCATTGTATGAAAATTTTGCGTGTGGCCGAATCTGATCCCACTAATTATGATGCTCACTAAACAGACTCCTCAATAGGTTTCCCAAAATTCTGTTTACCACCTTAGTCTACCCATCTGTCTAAGGGTGATAAACTGAGATGAAGGACAAATATGCCCGCAATTTCTTCCACAACGTTCTCCAAAAGTGACCAACAAATTTAGTGTCCCTATCCAAGACAATGCTTTTGCATAGTCCATGAAGTCTCACAAGTTCCTTGAAAAATAGATTTGCAACATGTGTTGCATCACTTTTCTTCTAGAATGGGGTAAAGTCTACCATATTTGAAAATATATCCACCACCACAAATATGGAATCAAACCCTCTTTTCGTTCTTGGTAGTCCTAAGACAAAATCCATGATTATTGCATCCCAATGCCTCTCTGGTATTGGAAATGGTTGATACAATTCAGTGTTCTGTCTTTTTCCTTTTGCATATTGGAAGATTCTACATCTATTCACAAACTTTATCACTTTTGTTCTCATACCTGGCCAATAGTATGAACTGCTCAACTTTGGAAATGTTTTATCATGGCTGAAATGTCCAGCCAATCCTCCACTATGATTTTTCTTCAAAAGGTTATCCCTCATTGAGCATTTTGGTATGCACAACTGATTTCCTTTGAACAACAATCCCTCTTGAATCATATACTCTGTCCATTGAATGTTGTCTCTTAGCACATGATTTTCACATGCTTCATATGCTTCCTTGAAATATGGATCATCACAATACATATCCTTAAGGTTTTCAAACCCCAAGGTCTTCACTTGAAATTCCTGTAGAATCAAACATCTCCTGCTTAATGTATTAGCAACTTTGTTATCATTCTGAACAATATGTTTTATGAAAAAAGTAAAATTTTGCATAAACTCAACCCATTTTCCATGCCTCTGATTCAATTTTTCCTGTCTGGTTATGAATTGTAAATCTTGGTTATCGCTATACAAGACAAATTCCCATGGGACAAGGTAATGTCTCCATTTCTTCAGGTCTTGAGTTATGGCATAAAAATTCTTATCATATGTGGAGTATTTTCTCTTTCTCTCATTTAGCTTCTCACTAAAATAGGCAATAGGTATATTATCCTAACTCAAAACTGCTCCAATTGCAACTCTACTTGCATCGCATCTCACCTGAAATGTCTTTTCAAAATTTGGTAAGACAAGAATTGGTCGTTTTGTTATTTTCTCCTTCAGCATATTGAAGCTCCTCTTGGATTCTTCTATTCATTTAAAATACTTGTGCTTCTTCTTCATTGTATCCATCATTGGTGCACAAATTCCACTGAAGTCTCTGATGAAATTCCTATAGAAACTTGCTAATCCATGGAAGCTCCTTACCTCAAACATACTCTTTGGTGACGACCATTCTTTGATTGCTTTCACCTTCTCTGGATCCGTCTTCAGTTCAATTAAAGAGATCACAAAACCCAAGTAAATGAGTTTTGTCTTCATAAAAGAGGACTTCTTTAGATTTATCAAAAACTTCTCCTGATGTAGTCTCCTCATCACTAGTGTTAGGTGTCTCAAATGATCCTCTTTAGTTCTACTAAAGATCGGTATATCATCCAGATATACAACCACAAACTTGCCAATGAAATTGTTAGGAACCAAACATCAATATAGCATAGAAAAACCTCAGGAAAAATACTCAACACCTTGAAAAAGAGATAATTTTATATAATAAGCCTCTTCGAGGGGGAAACCTCCTTTTACCCCACTTAAATGTTCAAGTACAAGATGATTCAAAATGAAAATGTCTCCTTGGTATATATAGGAGACTAGGAGGTATAATTACAACTAATGGCTTAAAGTCAACATAAATAAAATAACAATACTAATATAATATGCCCCAATTAAGGGGAAATGAGCCAATATTAGGTCTTAACATGCCCCTACCCTTGAAACAAGTGTTGTCTGCAACACTTGAGTGACTCTGGATGCTTCTGTATAAAAGACTCATCTTCCCAAGTGGAATCTTCAGCCGGTAGTTTCCTCCATTTAATGAGATACTCTGAAATGGATCTATTCCTCAGTTGGCGAATTCTTGTGTCAGCGATGGATTCAGGCTCCAATATGATTTTTCCTTCCTCGTCAAGTTCTGGCAATATAGTTTGAACTGGGATCTTGTCACCTATAACCTTCTTTAAGCATGAAACATGAAAAAATGGATGTACTCGTGAAGATACAGGCAGCTCCAATTTGTATGCCATAGTACTAATATTTTGCAACACCTTATAAGGTCCATTGTACTTTGGTGATAATTTATTATCCTTCTTGGCTTGCTTGAGGGACATCTGTTTGTATGGTTGTAGTCTTAAAAACACCCAATCCCCTACTTCAAAACTTATTTCACTACGATGTTGATCTGCTTGTTGTTTCATGCGATTATGTGCCATGGTCAAGCTGTCCTTTAATATTTGGAGAATTTGTTGTTGATTCTCGATGTGGTCTTCCACTGCTTGAACCTTAGATTTTTATTTTAGAGAAGAAGTGATGGGAGGAGGGTGGTATCCATAAAGTGCCATAAATGATGTCATTTTTGTTGCAGTATGAAAGGAAGTGTTATACCACCATTCTGCCAAGGGTAACCATTTGAACCATTGTGTTTGTTTATCAGAGAC
>JASDQU010227333.1:4104-17261 GCA_032191745.1 Picea mariana | reverse complement strand
ATGGATGATGTATTGAGACCCTTCACCAACTCCTTTGTAGTAGTATATTTGGATGACATCCTCATCTTCAATAGAACGTGGGAGGAGCACATGCGACATATTCAACAGGTTTTGAGCACTCTGCGGCAACACAAGCTTTATGCCAACTTACAAAAATGCTCTTTTTGCATGAACAGGGTCCAATACCTGGGCTACATTGTTTATGAGCATGGGGTACATGTCGATCCAGCTAAGATCCAAATCATCCGGTGACTGGCCATCCTTGAACACACTGATTGAGCTTCAGAGCTTCTTGGTAATTGCCAATTTTTACCAACGGTTCATGTTGGGATTCTCCCATATTGCATGGGCCCTCAGCCAGGTGACCAAGGGTAGTGGTAGGGCCAAGTTCATGTGGGGGAAGGAGAAACAAAGAGCATTCAAAGATCTAAAACATCGTTTGTGCTCAGCTCCATTACTCTCCTTGCCTGATCTACAACAACCATTCAAGATTGAGATTGATGCATCTGACTATGCTGTGGGCACAATTCTCACTCAGCATGGGTGTGATACACTCTCCGATACTGTCCGTAAATACCCCACCTANGAAAAGGAAATGTATTCCATTGTACAAGCCTGTCGTTAATGGAAACATTACATTCTGGGGAAAGAGACAATCATACACATTGATCACAAGCCTCTGTAGTTCATACAGACACATGGGAGATTGCATAACAACCGCCATCAGAAGTGGTCCACCTACCTGCAACAGTTACATCTAAACATCAAGTGTATGACATGTATCTCCAATCATTTCTCTAGCTGCCTCAGTCGGCCTCCTGTGGTTTCACTTACCAATGTGCTCCATTCCTTTGGACATGAAACATCGGAGTGGCCCCAAATTTACCAGCAAGATCCAGACTTTTCCACCACATATTATCTCTTGGGTATAGGCGCCACTATCACTGATTTTCACATTCAGGATGAACTCTTATTCCACCTGGGCCATTTTTGTGTTCTTACAAGTGAGCATGCAAAGATGATTTGGGAATCCCACTACAGTCGGGTGGCATGACATTTTGGCGTAGAGAAAACTGTGGTCATTCTTCAGAAACATTTTTATTGGCCAAAACGTCGACATGACGTCAGCAAGTATATCAGATATTGCATTGCCTACACCAGTTCCAAGCCGGCCATCAAGAACAAAGGCTTATACACCCCTCTTCCTATTCCCGAGAAGCCATGGGAATCCATCTCTATGGATTACATGTATGGTTTTCCATCCACCAGGCACAGAAATGACTGCGTGTTTGTGGTCGTTGATCGATTTTCAAAGATGGCCATCCTCATAGCCTGTAAGAATAATGTCAGAGAGACAAATACTGCCAAGATCTTCTTCGAACGATTTTGGGTTCACTTTGGGATACCATAGAACATCATCTCTGACCAAGACAACAGGTTCTTTAACACCTTTTGGTCGAGTCTCTGGTCTATGTTGGACACCAAGCTCACAAAATCCACTTATTTCCACCCCCAAACCGATGGCCAAACCGAGGTCGTCAATAAGATGATTGTGCACATCCTACGCATGTACAATTCTAAGCATCCCCATACATGGGATGAGAGTCTCCCATATGTCCAACACAATTACAATAGGGTTCTCCATAGTTCCATCGGCCATAGCCCATTTTAGGTCGGTCTAAGATTCCAACCCTTGGGACCCATTGATGTTGCACTTCCTCTTGCCACCGCACAGACAGAATATTCCCATGATTAGCCTGCGATTGAAAAAGACACCATATTTTTCCAACAGGTCTAGGAGATTTTGCAGAAATCCAATGATAAGTACAAACAACACTATGATAAACATAAGGTACCACACCAGTTTCAGGTTGGCGACAAAGTCTGGTTACATTTGCAAAAGGAGCGTCTCACCGGGCCCCATCGAAATCTTCTCCCACTTCGTTATGGGCCTTTCACTATCACCAAGGCTATGGGTAACAATGGTTTTGAGCTCAACACTCCACCCTTCCTTGGTGTGCATCTAATATTCAATGTGGACCTCCTTCAACCATATTTTCCACCATTTTTGGACACCTCTGAGATCGCCAAACAACTGACACCAACAAAGCTCAACCCTGACTGCATGGAAAAATCATTCATCGATCAGATAGTGGACACATAGGTCAAGGGAACTTTCCAGTAGTGGATCAAACTTTATCGGGTTGTCAAGGCAGGGAAACTCCTACACCAAGGCAGGTGGCTCACCCAGGGACAAATCCAACAGAAGTTTCCTCACCTGAAGGGGGAACTCAATGAAATGGAGACCATTTCTTCCTAAGGGGGGAGGATTGATCCAGGTGGATATTAGTGGCCACCCACCTTTTCCAACTTGCCCCTTGTGTCCATTTTTTATTCAGCATGTCTTTTTGTGCTGCTTTATAATTGTGAGTTCTACACTTTTGGGCTTGTCTGAAGCATCACACATTCTCTAGGTGGATATGGGTGGCCTCTCACCTAATCCAACTGGCTTATTTTGTATGTTTTCATGTCAACACATATTGTTGTACTTCCAGGGCTGTTTTGGGGCCCTAAACATTTTTTTCTTGACCCGCCAAAGCCAGACTATAGACGAAGTCAGAATCTGATGGAAGAATGTGTAGTTCTCTGAAATAAATTTCCAACGGGATATCACATGCCTAAAAAGGAGGTTGTAGGAAAAATTTATGACCCTAGGAAGTTGAGGTACCAAATTACACCAACTTACCCATAGGGCCCACATGATGTTTAGCGTTTCACCTTCTAGTGTTAGGTTTTTGGATGTCTAGGGTTTTGGAATTCATGAGTAATATGAAAAGGGCCTATGGAGCCTCATTGTAATCCATTTTACTCATATGGATGCACGTAGAATCCACATCTCTTCTTAGAGATAACTACCACCATTCGAGCAAGTTTCAATTTTGCAGTTTTATAGTTTCAACCTATTTCATTATTTAATAGAAGATATTGTTCACTAGATATTTGTGTTATTCTTCCTATCTTTGTGTTTATTGTACTCATTGTTTTAATCAGTTCATTCCTCTCCTAAATACAGATCACACTGAGCCATCAACACCATCAGTCCACCTCTAGATGACGAGCACACCTGTGGAACCTACACACGCACTCTTGAGCAGTGATCACGTACATTTCCTGTTATGCACAACATATATATACTTTCCTGATCCATACTATTCCCTACCTGATTGTTGTTTCTTCCAACACAGTTCCAAGTCTGAGCATGGATACTGCCATCACCTATTCCATACCCATTTTATATTGCTTCCTTCACCTGAGATTGTACCTGGTTGACTAGTGAGTTGGATTGAAGAAGCGAGTTGCTAGGCTAATGGGATTGAAGAAGTAGGTTGTCAGGCCTGTGAGAAACACTCTCCAGGTGAGAGAATTTTATGGGAAGGTGATTTCCTAAGGGATTCCTACTACAACTATAGTTCTCTGAGAATTCCTGTTCAGCCTGTTGCTAAATCCCTAGAAGGAAAGTGGGGTGGCCGAAGGACTGTTGAGAAGAGAAGGGGCACACTTCCTTGGGTGGGACAGGCATGTGGGGAATGAGAGGTTGTAGGTTGTTAGTGTTATTTGGCTCCTAGAATCAAATCATTCCTACAGACTCTATAACTTTCTCTTGCCTCAACCTAGCCTAGGAACCCCTTTACCCAAGTGGAGTTTAGTCCCAACTCGGGGGTAACCCACTGGAGAGAGTGATGAGCAACGTGGTCTAAGGCTGGGAGGTTCGTGGAAGGTTTTAACGCAGTTGGTGGTCTTATATAAAATATAAGTATCAATTTTGTGTTAATTTACATACTGTATAATTATACATGTGTTACATTTATGAGTATTGCATGTGTATGTTGTATGTTTCAGGATTATTGTTATATCCACATGAATTGTATATCAACATAATTTATTTTTTCTATTTTAATTTTATATGTATTAATTTTTTGCAAAGAGTTTCTTTGTGGCATAGCCCTACCAGTCTATGGCTAGGTATGTCACATATCATAGCAAAACTTGAGTAGTTTCAGTGGCAGCGTGGCTCGGGCCCTGATAGGTCGGGTATGCTACAATATGGTATCAAAGCTCCAGTTTTCAACACTAATCTTGGATGGGCCGAGGAATTTTATTTGAGTCACTTGAATGGAATTGGGAAAAAATCCCCAATTCTGTAGATTACGTTCTTGGAAAATTGGAGGAAATTGGCCAAAGTGGTGAACTTTTCTTAATTAATATCTGTCAAGCAAAATCAGACTTGGGATGGGTCGAATTTGAAGTGCAAGGAGTGCACAGGAAAACTTTGTAAGTACCAAAATCAGAAAATAGAAGTCCTTCTTTGGGAGAAGAAGAACAGACAAGATCTGTTCAAGAGGGGGCCAAATCCTTCACAATCATTAGATCTAGAGAAGTAGCACGGTGGTTAACCCCTCAAGTCCTTCAAACTTTGTTGGTTTGACAATGTTCAAGTCTTTGATGAAAAGGAGGAAAAATCCTTGAATTCCGAAGTCTTGGAGTAAATCTACATCGTAGATCGTTTGGGAGAAGGCAGACTGTTGGATACCCCAAGTGGTTCGACAGTTAGGCCTTCAGGGAAATCAGTTGTGGATGCAAGGAGTGGATTTTTCCCCGAAGTCTTGAAGTTCGAAACTAATCCAGACCGTTTATGTTTGGGGACACATGTGTGAGGATTAGCAGGTGTTCAAAATTTTGGCATCCGACAGTTTGGAGGTAGGGTGGTGTTCAATAGCGAAATCCTCCAAATCCCAAATTTTCGAAGTCTCGGACCCCCGAAGTACCGAAGCTTCGGGGAAAACTTGTTTGGAAATTCGATGTTAGGGGGAAATGTTGTGTGGTGTTGAGAAATCCTCCAAAGCTCGGATTTCTAGAGCTCCTCTCAACCATTGGTCTCAGCTTAGAGTGTGGACCATTGATTCTTGAAACCTTCAAGGTTTTTCCACTTCGACGTTCGGGGAACTTGAAGTGTTGTGTGGGAAGATCCTCCGAAGCCCAGAGTTCCGAAACCCCAGAGTGACAAAGTGACGTGACATAATGACATCACCTGGAGTGACATGGACCTGATTGGGAGTTCGGAAGCTTGAGGATCAATATTTTTAAAGTGTGCAGATGAGAAGTATTCCGAAGTTCCGGATGCTCGAAATCCCGAAGCTCAAGGGAACAATTGTTTGGAAGTTTGGCATTCGTATCAAGTATGTGGGTGTAAAATATTCCAAAGCTTGAAGTGTCGAATTCAGAGAATGTTGGAGTGACGTGGCATGATTACATCACCTAGTGTGACATGGACCTGTTCATAAATTCGACATTTGAGAGTTTTGAAGGGTGTTGTAGAAGAACCCTCCGAAGCCAAGAGTTTCGAAATCACGAAGCACCAGAGTGACATGGTATGCCGATGTCACCTAGGGTTAAATGGAAACACTTGATGCTTTCCATGTGTCATCTATTTTTTTTCTTTTCAAAGACCTTTTGTGTTAGTTAGAACTTGACATGTGTCACCCGTAATATGGGCCACATGTCGTCTCTACATTTCTTCCATGTAGCACCCCTCTTGTGTGTGATTGTTGAATATATTATGCGGGAGTTTTCCAATTTGACATTCAGGGAAATGCTTGCATGTTGTTGCAATAACCTCCAAAGTGTGAAGCCCCAAAGATCTCATTGGGTGTTTTCCATTTCATCTTTTGGAGGAAACGTATTTTGATGAAGGTAAAACCTCTGAAGCTTCGGAGCAGCGAAACCTTGAAGCTCCGAAAAAGTACCGTGTAAGAGTTCGTCGGTTCGACGTATGGGAGAATTAAGGTGTTAATTTAGAATATCTCCTGAAGCCTGAAGTTTTGGATTCCCAAATCCCCAAATCTCTGCATAAGTGCCTTTAATTTAAGTGCTTGGTCACAACATGTGGTCACATGAGACTTGGGGCTGAAGAAAAGGTCTAATGCCCAAAAATTGTTTTAAGGACAAAAAGAGGCCTAAACAAGGATCCTGTGGGTTTCCAAGTTGTACAGACCTACACTTAAATAAGTAAGGAAGGATTTTAAACCTAATGAGAGGATCCAACAGGGATCTAAGAGAAATTTGGCTCTTGGAAAGAGGAAGAACTGTACAAGAATTACCTCCAAAGAAGCACAATTGTTCAAATATCCATAACTTTCAGCTCAAGACTCGAAATTGAGCAAGGGAGTAGTCATTGGAAAGATCTTGGACAGTAGAACATAACTTATCACCCAGAAATTGAGATGATAAGAAAATTTCTCAAAAAATCAGAAGAAACAAGTTTGATATATTATTGAACCAGAATTGTTCATATTTTCATGAAATTGTTGAAAGCAGTTAGCCTAATAAATTTCTGTTGGCTGCACATTTTTGCAGAGTTAACAACAACTAGATCAGATCAAGATCAACATATAGTGTATAGGAATGGAAGATACACAAGGGGCTTACATTCATGAAGATGAGATCAGAGGGATGGATGTCCATTTGGGTATTGAAGGAACAAACTCCAATGGACATGGAGAAGGAAAGGATGAATACATGAATATGGTAGAGACCATTAAAAATTTGCAGAAATATGTCCAAAGGAATAAATATGATAGTGAAAGGATTACGAAATCCAAGGAGCAACAGGAGGACTTCAATATGAGGTTAATGTAGAGCTTCGACCTAATTGAAAAGAATTTGGATAAGAATAATGGCTCAAGCAAATCAGGAAGTCATAGGTCTCCTGAGGAGAAAGGAAGATCAAGAAGTGCTAGAAGACATCGCCATCGCTCCCCAAGGAATTCCTCTAGGAGATAACATAGTAGCTCAAGTCCTTCCCTTGTCAGGAAGCATAAGAAGAGGTCTAGGGTAGATGAAATGCAAGGATAAATGAACAAAATCAAACCTCATACATTTGATGGTGAACAAAAGAAGGATGAGGATGCAGAGACATGGCTGCTAGGCATGAGAAAATATTTCCAATTGCATAATTACTCTTCACATGCAGAAGGAAAAATTTCTATCTATCGACTCAAGAGAAAGGCATCCATGTGGTGGGATCAACTTGTGCAGGCGAAACAAATTAAAGAGAAAAATGTTACTTGGAAGAAATTCAAGAAGTATTTTGAAAATAAATACTTGACTAAGATATATTATGACAAGAAAATGAAGGAGTTCTTTGAACTCAAGCTAGGAAGTATGACCATTGATGAATATGAAAGAAGGTTTTTAGAAATGTTAAAATATTTCTCCTTCATCAAGGATGAGATAGTTAAGATTCATAGGTATTTGAGTGGGTTTCCATTTTTCATCAGTGATAAGATTCAATATGATGATCCCAAGAATTTGGAGGAGACCATAAGGCGAGCTAAATCCCTATATGATCAGTATAAAGGAAAGTCAACTTTCCAAATATCTTGGGAAGACAAGAAGAAGTTCAATATGGAACAGAGGAAGAAAGGGAATAAGCCACCATTCTTCAGAAACAATCCTCAAGGACAACCAACTTCTAGAGAACCCAAAACAATTGAGACAGGGGGGCAACGGAAAAGGCAACCACCTATTCAATGTTGGGGTTGTAAAGGAGATAATATGTATAGAGATTCTCCTCACATATGTGAAAAGGTGAGAGATGTTCACAATGTACAACAAGATAAAACAATGGAGTACATGGGCATAAGTGTACTAAGGATCTATGCAACCCTGGACAACAAGCAAGCATAGTTTCAATAGCACATGATTGAAATGGAAGGTATGATCAATAACCAAACCATTGCAATTTTAATTTATTTAGGAGCTAGTCATAGTTATATAGATCCTAAGGTGGTGGAAAAATTTCCATTACCAAGAGGAAAGCATGGAAAATATTGGTTAGTGCAGCTGGCTACTAGAGCCAAAAGAAAAGTAAATAATGTGGTTAAGTTATGTCCAATAGACATGAATGGATTGAACACCAAGGCAGATTTCAATATCTTTCGTTTAGGTTCCTATGACTACCTAATTGGGATGGATTTGTTAGACCCAAACCATGCCATCCTAGACTGTCATAGCAAGGAATTTACTTTCCTGGATGGTGAAGGGAACCCAAGGACAATATAGGGAATTCCCAGAGCAATAAATATCAAAGAAATATAAACAATGTAGCTGAAGAAAAGTTACATGAAAGGGTGTCAAAATTTCGCAGCTCATATGGAAGAGACACTTAAGTATAGAGTGTCCAATATTGAGGATTATGCAGTCTTAAAAATTTTTGAGGATGTATTCAAAGAAATACTAGGATTACATCCTAAAAGAGATTTTTATTTCTCTATAAATTTGATGCCTGGAGCAGCTCCAGTGTCCAAGAATCCTTATAGGATAAGTACACCGGAACTGAAGGAGTTTCACATGCAGCTTGAGGAGATTCCACAAAAGAAGTATATATGCCCAAGTGTGTCGCCTTGGGGTGCCCCAATTTTATTTGTAAAGAAGAAGGATGGAACATTGATACTTTGCATGGACTTCAGGTAGTTGAACAAGGTAATTGTGAAGAATAAGTATCCTTTTCCAAGGATCGTTGACCTATTTGATCAGTTGAAGAATGAAAAAATATTCTCTAAGATTTATCTTAGGTATGATTTTTATCAGGTGATAATTACAAAAGAAGACATCAGTAAGACTGCTTTCATAACAAGGTGTTGTATCCTTTTCACCACTTGAATGAGCAAAAGAGGGACACTTGCATGTCCAGTTGGGTCAGCTGAACAGGACAGAAGTTAGTGTATGAGTCAAATGACTCAATGACATGAAATAAACAAACAACTAAGTTAACAATAACAAAAGAAACAAAACTACAATGCATAAGGAAATTATAACCAAAATTATCAAACAATTGACCAATATTCATGCCACCAATGGATAGATTGTATTAGTGGGAAAACACCAAGGAAAAAGGGGGACTTATGGATCCCCTCTTCCTCCAAGGGAGGGATCTTGAGTCCCCTATGTGAGAGCTCTTCCTACAAATGGAAAACTAGAAAGGAAATGGTGAAGAAATCCAAGCTTATTCCCTCAAGAGGTGAGGTGAATAGCTTAATGAAATGATGCTAGTATGCTCCAAGAAGGAAAGAGGTTCCTTGTAGGAGAATAGAGGCAGCATAACAATACAATGAGATTATTGAATTCATAGTGCACCCCTGGCCTCTTTTTATAGAAAATATTTGAGGCATTATCCAACTGGTCTTTAGTGTGAACAAGGGGCCCTTTAGGGAACCCTTAGGTCTTTGACCAGCCCCCCACTTGAATTCAACTTGGATTTGAGGGTCAAATCGACTTGGAATATGAACCAGAAGTGGGTGAGGGGCCGAAAAGAACTATAAATGCGCCATTCTCAGGAGTGTGCATCTTTTATCGTACACAGTCGTACCATGGGTGCATGTGCACTTTTCTGACATTTTTGACCTGCACATGTGTGCGTGCTTCCTGTAGTTCTTCTGTGCGTGTTAATTTTTTAACCAGTTGTATAGTTTGTGCCTTTTGGAAATGAATTTTTGAAGTTGTGGGTGAACTAATAGGTGTTTGGAGATGCTGGATTCCTGTAACCATTTACGGATGAAATTTTAGTGATAACATATGCCCCCTGATGTATGAGGTTAGGAGCATATGTATAGCTGAAATACATCAATGTTTCTTATACTGAGAGTACCATTGTAAGAAAGAGTGTTGATAGGAACTGTAAGAATGATCCATTGTAAAGAGGGGAAACTATGGGACCCAAACCTTTCTCTAGGTGTGGAAAAACAAAATCTGTGTACAAACGAGGCGGGCATGCCCCAGGCTCGTGTCATGTAACTCAAAAAATGTAAGACATTAACTGAAGATGTATGCTGATGTAGATAACTGCAGTGCCCGCCGGGGTGGTTTGATGATGGAAGATGACAATTCTGATGGTGAAAATATTTTGAAAAGAGGCAATGACACCTGTAAGAAGTGTCAGTGGATCATGGGCATTGATGGCCCAACAAATTTATAGGTCTTCGAGTAGTATAAAAAAAATGCAATAATAGCATAGGACCCACCATAACATGAGATTGTGTTGAATTTGAATGTTAAGGGGGTCAACGACATCATAGAGTAATGATGGTTCTCTCTATGTCATCCGAGGCTCCTCATTGTAAAGGTAATGAGAGTCAAGATATTGTCACCCTTCTGGAAATTGTGCTAATGTTGACAAAAAAGGAAACATGACTCTAAGAAGAAAAGGGCTTCATGAAATCTACTTGATGAGATCAAGAACTGATGAGGTACATGGATGAAATCAAGATGCGGTGGGACTCAAGACTTCCCTTGGTTGGGGATATATGAGTGGCAACAACCGTGAAATTGGATCTAACATCAAGGGGGTGACTGGACGTGGGTTAAATTGTGCCAGAGGCGTGACAAAGTGGACTAAACTCAGATATCATAGGTCTATGGACTGTGGGATACTTGGGGTTTGTATGGACGATGTCAAGAAGGTAAGGAATGCCCCAACCAAGGGCAAAAAGGGTTTCTTTGCCAGAAAATAAGGTCGCTAAAGGCGACAAAAAAAACTATGTAAATGATGGAAATAAAGGCTTTGTACAATTACCAAATGAATAAAGAATAATTTTGGATAAGTGTGCAGATACAGAAATAGGTGCCCTAATGCAAGATGGCTTGGCTTGTGAGGGCACAAGTTGTTTGGAGAACTGGTGGAGTCCCCATGGTTGCGTTTTTGTATGAGTTAAATGAATGGAGGGAAATCTACAGATGGGAAAACTGATTGTGGATGAAATGGAGGGTTAATGATACCGTGGAGGCACAATCAAACGAGAACCATGAAGAGATATCTTGGGAGTCCATTGGGAAAGCTAGCATAATGAGGAGAAGGAGTATGTGGCTGATTCTCGAACATGCGTAAGACTATCGAGACTCCCATCCCTAGGGGATGAAACAACATGAGTGTCAAAGTGCCAAAGGGGACTATGAATGCGACAACTCATGTAAGGGAGAGTGTTATTAGGTGACAGTACTTGAAATGTAGTGAAGGTGATAGCACTACAGAGCTGGATGTGAGGATCCTACAGGAAAATGTCGGAGGGTTTGGTTGGGAGATGCAATTGATATTCATAGGGAATGATTACATGCTAGTATTCATAATATACCTGAGGAGGTTGCAATGGTGTGTGATGACCAAGTACCTTCACACATGAAAACTGAATACCCAACGTGAACAATATCTGAAGATAAAGAACATATAATAGTTATTCAATAATTTTGAACATGAGCATGCGTACCTGGGCGTGATGTGAGAAAAATGCTCCCCCAGGGCTGAGGATGGATGATGACCCGAGGAATGTGACTGTGTAGGTGGCAGGATCTTGATATCGTGGCCAGAGATGGATCAGAAAAAAAAGACTCTGAGCTCCCTAGCTGATTGTGGAAGTTTGGCAAAAGGGACTATATATAGTTATAGGGTCCAGAATGCCACCTCATTTGTACCTACTGCCGTAGTGAGTTGACGAGAGTTTTTCATAGGAGATTTCGAGATTCTGGGAGTTTGAGCTAGCCGATCCAGTATTTGTGAGATCTAGGTTAGTGGTCTCATCCTCCTGCATAGTAGTTAGGGTTTCTTTTCTGGGTAGGGTTGTACAAATGGCCATATTGTGGGATTTTGTGAGGGTGGCCCCCCCAGTGCATGGACAATCGAAGGATACCCGTGCTAGGGTGCATAGCTGTAAAGAGGATAGACATGCATGGGGGTGCGTCAGTGAGGAAAGTAGGTGCACATTGGATGCACGCCTGTTTGAAATACAACTATGCATGGTGCACAACTGTTTCTCTGACAGCTGCGCACCAATGCGTAGATGTGTAGTGAACAAGTGCGCCTGAATGCACTTCTGTGGGTGTGACAAATGCACATTTGTTTCTTTGATAGTTGCACATTGATGTGCAAATGTGTGAAGAACATGTGCACATATGTGCACACCTGTGGGGGGTAATAACCATGCACATGAGGCATAGCTAGGGAGTTTTGAAAAAAATTTTCTTTTTGGAAGTTTTTCATTTTATGAATTGTGATGGCTGATCAAGTGTTGTTTGTGTGAATGTAGGTGATCAGTGTGGGATGCCAGTCCACTGGAGGGAGAGGGACTGGGTGTGTCTTAGGGAGGCAGTGAGGGATGAGCCGGGTGTTTGAGGACATTTGGCACCCTGTGGGTTGCTAAAGTTTTTCGACTGCCCACTTCTACAGGCACAGGAGTACCTGTTGCAATTTTTGATTTCCATGTGGAGCACTGAGCCGCAGTTTTTTATTGTGGGGGGGGAGCAACTGAATTCTTTGCAATGGAGGATGTCTATTTCTTGACTGGGCTCCCTTTTCGGGGGAGGTCCCTTCCTGCTGAGCCCCAGTTTCCAAAGGAGGCACACTTGGTAGACTTGGCATGGATGTATTGTTCGGTGACTTACTTTATGTTAGGTTCAGTCATGCAGATTTGGGTGATGGATGCACTCATGCATCGTTGCATCATAGTGGTCATCATGAGGATATACAGATCCTTAACTACTCAACGGATCAGTGGTGGTAAGTTGAGGATTAGTAGGACAAGGCTGGTGCGAGGCCAAATGATGATACGAGAGTTGGTAGGAGACATAGATTTGATGACCCCGGTGCAGGGCCATCAAATGTGCCTCAGGGAGAGGCCGACTAGATGCTTGAGGATTTCCACCGATGGTTGGAGGTGGTGCTATAGGGAGTGCGCGAGGGCATGTCGACTCAGGTCTAGGATGAGGGAGTCTTGGAGTAGTGCGTGGGCCTTCTGACGGAGTTGCGGACTCTGATCCACAGAGCAGTTGTAGTGGGGGCAGCTATGACTGGGCGACTGCCCCCCGGACCTGGAGGACCCCTAGCTGGTGGGGCACCTTCTCCAGATGGAGGACCTGGTGGTGGCTCTATAGAGGCACCATGAGTGCTCTTATTGTATATATTTTTTGTATTTATATAGGCCTGTGAACCCATTTTGTATAGGTTAGCGTGACACCTATTTTGTACCTATAGGGATGAGGGGGCTCACCGGCCTACGGGTGATGTACATTTTGTACTATTTTTTGTAAACATTGATGATACAATGATCATT
>JASDQU010227329.1:0-10170 GCA_032191745.1 Picea mariana | reverse complement strand
CTTCTGAGCTTGCAGAGACGAACTCTGACTTCTATCAACGCACACCTTGCGGACAACTTCATTGCACTCCTTGTAGGAAAACTCTTGCTCAGATAGAGAAACAATTGAAACTCATCCTCTATTCTCCCTCTCTTCAGATTTCATACATTCAACATGAAATCATACATTCACACATCAAAGCAAATGCATAAAAGAGAGTAAACAAGCATATATCAATCAACATGTGCAACACAGAAAGCGATTGAACACCATGAGTCTGAACTAAAGATCTTTGTATTAATCCAGAACTACTGTACATGGGGTTTTTACTCTACACAACTCTCTGCTTCTGCTCTTCTATGCTCTCTTGATCATGCTGTTAATGTTACAATGATACAAGTGAGGGTGTCTATATCCATTTTCCGTCTACTCCTAAAACTGTCTAATCTAAGAATTCAAAGCTACCTACTTACATTTACTAGCATAAATGCCTCTTAGTCCTTCAGACGAGAGCGAGACGCTCAAGGTCTAATTACAATATATAAGTATGCCATTTCTTAATTTTTTCATTTACGTTTGGCGCATCCAACTTCAAAACATTTCAAGCAATTTATCATGTGCCAAAAAGCGTTGGCGCTTGCCCCACTCTCGCTTTATGCTGGAGATGCTCCTGCATCATACTCCCTCGCTTGAAAATTTTCATGGGCTCCTGTCCATGAGCTCTCGCATGGTTTGTCCATGCTTCTGGATCTCTGCTTCATTCTCCCAGCTGGCATATTCAACTGGATGTCCCTTCCACTTGACCAAGTATTCAAAATATTCCTTTCACCTGGTCCTCTTACTAACTCTTTTGTCCAGTATGCTTTCCATCTGTGGCTTCTCTGCAACTAGCATCTGTTTTGTCCACTGAACCTCTGGTTGTTCATCACATGCTTCTTCTTCCTCAGCTTTGTATGGGTACAAATCTGAGACATTGAATATCGGAGAAATTCCAATCCCATCGGGTAATTCAATCTCATAAGCATTTGCCCCAAATTTCTTCAAGACCTTACATGGTCCGATCTTCTTCATCTTCAGTTTGTTATATGTCCCCTTCGGGAATATTTCCTTTCTCAGATGTGCCAGAATAAAATCACCAACTTCGAATTGAAGTTGTTTCATGTGTTGATCTTCTTTGTGCTTATACTCTTGGCTCGAGTTCTGCAATCGCTCCTTCACTTGGCTATGGAGTTCCTTCATCGCTTCTGTGAAATCATCTGCACCAGCACTCCTAGTTTCATTCTGTTCTGAATCTCTCAATTCCAAAACTCCTCTTGGATGCATCCCATAAAAAATTTGGAATGGACTCTGCCCTGTTATTCAGTTTATTGAATCATTATAAGAAAATTCTGCCTATGGTAGAATATTGTTCCACTGACTGTGGTGTTCTGTTACCAAGCTCCTCAGCAAGTGTCCCAAACTTTTGTTCACAACTTCTGTCTGTCCATCCGTCTGAGGATGATAAGCTGAACTGAATGACAAGTTTGTTCCTAGATTTTTTCATAAGGTTCTCCAAAAGTGTCCCACGAACTAGGTGTCTCGATCCAAAACTATTCTTCTTGGTAAGCCGTGAAGTCGAATGACTTCTTTGAAAAACAGATTCGCAATGTGAGTTGCGTCACTGGTTTTCTGACACAGTATGAAGTGTTCCATCTTAGAAAATCTATCCACCACTAGAAAGTTTGAGTCAAAACCTCTGTGTGTTCTCGACAGCCCCAATATGAAGTCCATGCTGACTGCATCCCACGGCCTGTCAGGCATGGGTAACGGTTGATAAAATACTTCATTCTACCTCTTTCCTTTTGAATGTTGACAAATTCTACATCTATCCACGAATATTTTGACGTCTGTTGTCATTCCTGGCCAAAAATATGACTCATTTAACTTTGAGAACGTCTTGTCATGACCGAGATGTCTGGCCAATCCTCCACTATGTTTCTCCTTCAACAAATTCTCCCTCATGGAGCATTTTGGAATACAAAGTTGATTTCCCTTAAACAATAATTCTTCCTGGATCATGTATTTAGTCCATTGGTTTATGTCCCTAAGAATTGGATTCTCAGCTGCTTCATACACCTCTTTAAAATCTGGATCATCTCTGTACATGTCCCTGAGATCATCAAAACCCAGTGTTTTGACTCTGAACTCCTGCAACAACAAACATTTCCTACTCAAAGCATCAACAACTTTGTTAGCAGTTCCAGAAATATGCTTAATTACAAAAGTAAAATTCTACATTTATTCAACCCATTTTACATGTTGTTGATTCAACTTCTCCTGTTGAGTCACAAATTGCAAAGCATGATTGTCACTATATAAGACAAACTCCTTCGGGATTAAGTAATGTCTCCATTTCTTCAATGCCTGAATAATAGCATAGAACTCCTTGTCATACGTGGATTATTTCACTTTCGCTTCATTCAGCTTCCCACTGAAGTATGCTATCGGCCTGTGTTCTTGGCTCAAGACTGCCCCTATTGCAAATCCACTTGCATCACATTTTACTTGAAATGTATTTTTAAAATCTTGCAACACCAAAATTGGTTGTTCTGTGATTTTCTTCTTCAAAAAATTAAAACTTTTCTCAACCTCTTCTGTCCAGTGAAAAGACTTGTGTCTCTTCTTCACTGTGTCCATCATTGGTGCACTAATTCCATTGAAATTCTTGATGAACTTCATGTAGAAAATAGCCAATCCATGAAAAATTCGAACCTCAAATATACTTTTTGGTGATGGCCAATTCTTAATTACCTCCACCTTATCTGGATCCATCCTCAACTTGTCTGCAGAAATAACAAAACCCAAATAAATGAGATCTGTCTTCATGAATGAGGATTTCTTCATGTTTATCAACAACCTCTCTTGTTGTAGCCTCTTCATCACTGTAGCCAAATGTTTCAAATGCTCTGCCTCTGTTTTACTGAAAATCAGTATGTCATCTAGATACACAATGACAAATTTTTCAATGAACTCCTTTAGGACTTCGTTCATCAAACTCATGAAAGTACTTGGCACGTTTGTTAAGACAAATGGCATAACAAGCCATTCATACAACCCTTCATTGGTCTTGAAGGTTGTATTCCATGCATCACCTTCTCTCATACGAATCTGGTGATATCCACTTTTCAAATCAATTTTTGAAAAAAATTTGGCCCCACTCAAGCAATCCATCAAATCATCCATCCTTGGCAATGGAAATTTGTACTAGATGGTTACCTTATTAATTTCTCTTGAGTTAGTACACATCCTCTAGCCTCCATCTTTCTTCGAACTGAGCACTGTCGGAACAACACATGGACTCAAGCTTTCTCTAATCAACCCTTTGTCCATTAAATCCTGGACCTGTCTTTTGACCTCTTCATTCTCCTGCAGCGTCAATTTGTACACTTCCTTGTTTGGTAAACTAGCTCCAGGTATGACATCAATATGATGACTTACACTTATAATTGGTGGCAACAAATGAGGTAGTTCATCCACTACTATGTCAACAAACTCTTCCAACAGTTTCTGGACCTCTTCCAGTAAATCATCTACCCTTGTACTGGTTAAAACAATTTTAGGCTTCTTGACCACAATGAATTGTGGTTCCTCATTCTTCTTAACCTCTGTAAGAAGTTCCTTCCCACTCATGAGAAGTATAGTGTTGTTTACTTCAGGTTTTACTTCCTTGTCTTTGATTGGAAGCAACATCTGAGTTCTCCCATTCTTCTCTAGTGTGTATGTGTTCTTCCTCCCATTTCTGTCATATTGCCAAAGTCTACCCAGTAATAGATGACAAACATCCATAGGAATAACATCACAGAGTATTTCATCTTTATACCCTCCTATTTTAAATTCAACTAAACACTGTTTAGTGACATTTACCTGATGTCCTTTTTGTAACCATGAAACTCTATATGGACTTGGATGTTCAATAGTCTCCAGCTCCATGTTTTCTACCATCTCTGTAGAAACGAGATTATATGTGCTACCACTGTCCACAATGATCTTGCATACCCTATCTTTGGTTTTGCAAGCAGTCTGAAAAATATTGTTCCTTTGCATCGGATTCTCCACCTCCTTCTCTGGCGTTAAGAGAACTTTTCGCATCATCAACGATCTTCCGCCTTCAACATCTTCTGCCTCAACATTCCTTATTTATGCTTCGACAATGTGAGTTTCACCACCTTATTTATTATTATCTGGACATTCATAAGACTTGTGTCCATTCTTTCCACATGTGAAGCATTTCACCACTCCACCTCTTCCTCTTCCTCTACCTTTGGTACGAGGAAAAATGTTTCGATCAACATACTGACCTTTCTGTTCAGTATACTGCCCTCTCTGTGAACTTCCACCTCTCTCAGTTTGAGTCTGAGGTTTCTTCCACTCTTCCTTGGGTTTCTAATTTCTATCCTGGGCAACTGATTTGCCTCTGGGCTGACTTCTGCCTCGGCCTCTTGGACCTTGTTTTCGGCTCAGCTTCTCTTCAGCCTTCAGAGCCATCTGATAAGCATCTTCCACTGTTCGGATGGTCATCATGCTCATCTCATCCTGAATGTTGTATCTCGGACTATTCATGTACCTAGCAAATTTTTCATCATCACTTTCGCGATGACTTGCCCTGATGTTCATCCTCTAGAATTCTTTAGTGTACTCCTTCACTGTCATCATCTTCTGTCTCAAATTCTGCATCCTTCGAAACAGAGTAATTTGGTAATCCCTGGGAATAAATTTCACCTTCATCTTCATGATCATCCTATCCCAACTCTTTATTTTCTGCTTGCCTTTGCAACGTCTATCAGCTTGTAGCTCATCCCACCACAATGGTGCATGTCCTTTTAATCTTGTGACAGCATGTTTGACCTTTTTGTCCTCCTCGACATCTTCATATTCAAAATATGTGTCCAAAGCTCTAATCCAGTCTGGAAGCTCTTCAACATCCAGGTTTCCCTCATATACTAGAATATCCATTTTTGCCTTAGCATCCATTCTTGTAACAACCCTAATCAAGCATTCATTTGTTGCATCTTCTGCTGTGACTTCTTCTCCTTCATGTCCAACTTCATCTTCACTTTCGGACTCACTGACATCTCCAAAACCGACTATGCGCCTTTGTGCTGTCTCCATATCCATGAGTCTGGTGTGTATGTCACGCATCTCTCTCTCCATGGATGGATTTGGCACCTGCCTACCCCTTCCTCTTGGAATTTCCCTATCCTCTGGAGGATCGGGTGTTTGTTTGTCTCTTCTTCTTGGCAACATGGCTGAGATTTTCTTTCTCGCTTTCCCTGTCTGAGGTATACAAACAGAGTCAATCTCTGATACCAACTGACGCAGACCTATCGGCCCTCAGGCCGAGATCCACTCACAATATCATTCTTCGTCTCCTTTGAGTCGAATCGGCTCTTTCGATTCCCTGCTAGAATCACAATTTATCGATCCACAAGTCCTTTCGGCAGTTTGCAATCTCGCGAGTTTGCGAGTCGTGACTCTCGANGACCTTTTTGTCCTCCTCGACATCTTCATAGTCAAAATATGTGTCCAAAGCTCTAATCCAGTCTAGAAGCTCTTCAACATCCAGGTTTCCCTCATATACTAGAATATCCATTTTTGCCTTAGCATCCATTCTTGTAACAACCCTAATCAAGCATTCATTTGTTGCATCTTCTGCTGTGACTTCTTCTCCTTCATGTCCAACTTCATCTTCACTTTCAGACTCACTGACATCTCCAAAACCGACTATGCCCCTTTGTGCTGTCTCCATATCCATGAGTCTGGTGTGTATGTCATGCATCTCTCTCTCCATGGATGGATTTGGCACCTGCCTACCCCTTCCTCTTGGAATTTCCCTATCCTCTGGAGGATCGGGTGTTTGTTTGTCTCTTCTTATTGGCAGCATGGCTGAGATTTTCTTTCTCGCTTTCCCTGTCTGAAGTATAAAAACAGAGTCAATCTCTGATACCAACTGACGCAGACCTATCGGCCCTCAGGCCGAGATCCACTCACAAGATCATTCTTCGTCTCCTTTGAGTCGAATCGGCTCTTTCGATTCCCTGCTAGAATCACAATTTATCGATCCACAAGTCCTTTCGGCAGTTTGCAATCTCGTGAGTTTGCGAGTCGTGACTCCCGAATCTCCTTCTCCAATCCACGATACCCGAGATCGTGAAATGGTTACAGCTCCTTCTCTATTAGCACCTTCTGTGTGTGACCACCAGCTAGGCTTAAATGCCAGTGCCTCTCGCAACTCCCCACTTCACGATTTTCAACATCGAGCCCTCGTGCTCTTACCTCACAAACTCCCGAGAAGCGAGAAGTCAATGGAGTGTTGACTCTCTTCCTCCTGGTGAAACGTGTTCGCTTGTCTGTCACACGGGCCCCACCTTGAGGTTCAACCATATACCTACACTCATGCCTCAGCTCTCGGCACATCGCAACTTCTGCAGTCGAAAGTGACCCTTTTCAACCTCCGAACCCCCGAATGCACGAAATGAGATGGGGTTCTTGATCCAACGATCCTCCTGTGACCTGGATCCAAAGGCTATCTTTGATCCTCGCGATTTCGTGACTTGGAGCACCTAAGTTTTTGGCTCTCACCTGGTGAACCCCAAGTTCACGAGATCCTTCGATCTCTGGCACCTATCCTCCTCCAATGGACGACTGTGATTTTCTCGTGGTTTTGTGACTTCGGGACTTTCGGGACAAAAGTCTCGACCTCTTACCCTCTGATATGCCAAAATGGTGAAATTCTGCCACGTCATCTATGTGGGTCCCACGATGGAACTTCCCACCTTTTTGGAGTTCTCGGACTTCATGAATTCACGACTCCTAATGCTATGCTCTCGGTTCTTCGATTCAAAAAACCCCAAAATGGTCAGCAAAGGTCTGACCTCCATGTCGGCGAGTGTGCCACCTGCCCACTCTCAGATGGACGGTCCTGATTTTCTTCGCAGCTTCGTCGCTCACGAATTCGAAGGACTTCCTCTTCTAAACCCCAATTTCCAAATCCCCGATAGTGAGGATCTCGTGACACGTGTCCTTCCAATTGGACGGCTCAAATTCTCTCGTTATTTCGGGACTTCGCACCTTGCGACCTCTTGAGTCTTGATGCAAATGTTTCAACCCTTCAACTCATGAAACCCCGAAATGAGATTTACGTGGGTGATCCAACAACCCTTGTTGGTTCAGATCCTATGGTCCGATTCTCCCGATATTTCACTTTGGAAAATGATTACCATAACTTCCCTGCTCCTCTGCATGATCTAACGGTTTGTGTGACTTCATGAATTCTCCACGGAGAATTCCGACCGTCAAATTCCTCCTTGATGATTTCTGTGAAATGAACACGGTATCTCCTTTCATAACTTGTCCTCCTACAAAACACCTTCACTACGCCTTCTTACAACTCTTCAAGGCACTAGCCCTCTTGAGATTTCTCCACAACTTCAAGTCTTCAAGACAACTCTTGCACACACTCCTTGCAGCAGTTCTTCAAATGCTTCCAAGTATTTGAATTCTTAGACTCTGCGCACTCTCCTGTGACAACACTCTTTTCAACAACTCCCTCAAGTTGCAAACTATGAGACTCTTCTTGGCCTGTGCACACCTTGCACGACTCTTGTGCGTAACTTGCACTTCTGCGAGAATGAGAATAACATTATATCTTCTGAGCTTGCAGAGACGAACTCTGACTTCTGTCAACGCACACCTTGTGGACAATTTCATTGCACTCCTTGCAGGAAAAATCTTGCTCAGATAGAGAAACAATTGAAATTCATCCTCTATTCTCCCTCTCTTCAGATTTCAGACATTCAACATGAAATCATACATTCACACATCAAATCAAATGCATAACAGAGAGTAAACAAGCATGTATCAATCAACATGTGCAACACAGAAAGTGATTAAACACCATGATTTTGAACTAAAGATCTTTGTATTAATCCAGAACTACTGTACATGGGGTTTTTACTCTACACAGCTCTCTGCTTCTGCTCTCCTACACTCTCTTGAATATGTTGTTAATGTTACAATTATACAAGTGAGGGTGTCTATATCCGTTTTCCCTCCGCTCCTAAAAATGTCTAATCTAAGAATTGAAAGTTACCTACTTACATTTACTAGCATAAATGCCTCTTAGTCATTCATACTAGAGCGGGACGCTCAAGGTCTGATTACAATCTATAAGCACTCCATTTCTTAATTGTTTCATTTACATTTGGTGCATCCAACTTCAAAACATTTCAAGCAATTTATCATGTGCCAAAATGCGTTGGCGCTTGCCCCACGCTCGCTTGATGCTGGCGATGCTCCTACATCAGAATCACTCTACCCCAATTTTTCATTATCTAATGATTCAAATGTGGTGTAGACTTCCTAAAGTGGATCTCAACAAATTTGATGGATCCAAACCCACAATCTAGGTCACTCTACATGGCATCATAGATGGCTTAATGAAACTTTATGTGGGTTTATTATATTTAGATCCCGAATGTTGGAAATGGTGGAAATGGCATAATAACTCCCAAAGGGGTTATATTGATTGGAAGCAATTTGTCTTAAACCCCTATGAACACTTTGAAACAAGCGCTCATTATTTGAGACAAATAACCAAGCTTAAACAATATGGTATACTGGAAGAGTTTATATCCACTTTTGAGCAACTAACCATCCACACCAAAGTCATGTCTGATATGTTTTCCAGGGACTATTTTATCAGTGGCCTAAAATAAGAGATACATTCACAAGTATTAATGTCTCATCCTACTTCTTGGTTGGAAGCATCTTGAAGAGCGTGTGAATGATCCAGGAAGATACCCACAAGAGAAATTATTACTTTTCACACCATGGAGAAGATCATTAAAATTTGACAAAGAATGATTAATGCTTCATTTAAATTGTAAAAATGATTAATACTTTAAATGAGTGTGAGAACCTCATGTATTATTCATTCGAATGGGAAAAATGATTAATACTTGAAGTGAGTAGAAACTACACATGTATTTTTAATTTAATTTGAAAAAAGGAGAAATTAGTTTTGTGAGAATCCACCTCACAAATTAGTTTCCTAGTTTTAAGAGGAAATAATTTTTTTGTGATAATCCACCCAACAACTAGTTTTTCTATTCTCAAGAAGAGGATGAGAGTCTCATAGGATGGTTTGGGATTCTTCCTCATTTTATCACAAGTGATTTACTAGTCTTAAGGGGAAGTTATGAGTCTCATAGGTTGGTTGAGATGCTTTCTCATTTTTGTCCTTGAGTTGTTATTTAGATCCTAAATTTATGGATCTTGTCTCCTTGAATTATGGAGAGAGGGATACTATATAAATTCCTTATGTAAGCATTTAGGAGGAGGCCCACTTTAGGACCCTTGGAGAGAGCTTTCATGGTTAGGAGTGTAGTCCTTCTTGTGTCTGAAGAAATGTCACTTATGTGAGAGCCTTAAATTCTTTGTGTAAGAGAAGGTTTACCTAGGTTTTTAGCCTTTTATGGAGCATGTGCCACATTTTGTGAGAAGGTTTTATCCCTTGCTAAAGGAAGGATAATAAAGAATCGCTATTCCAATCAGATCTGAATATGTAGCTAGAAGATTCTGGTGAAATATGTTAACATATGGGTGTCAAGTTATATGTGTGAGTTTTGATTGCATTCTCGCTTGATTAAGTAGAGATTTAATTGCACATATGCACCTAATCATGACAATTTTATCACGTTCATATGCATTATTTATAAATTGTTTGTTCATGTTCACATGTCATTAATTATTAGTAAAATGTACTCATCGTATAATTTTTGTAGAGAAATATCTCACAAAAATTCTTAGATCAAGTGGTATCAGATTAGGTCTGAACAGTTTTTCATATTGTGAATATCACCATAAGAAAATAAGAGAAGCAGGAATGGATTCATGAGCTTGAAGAAATCAACCAGATCATTCACACAGAGAATGTTGAATCGAGGAAGTTTATTGTTAAGAACCAAACATCAATATAGCATAGAAAAACCTCAAGAAAAGTACTCAACGCCTTGAAAAAGATATAATATCAGATAATAAGCCTCTTTGAGGGGGCAACCTCCTTTTACCCCACTTAAATGTTCAAGTACAAGATGATTCAAAATGAAAATGTCTCCTTGGTATATATAGGAGACTAGGAGGTTTTAATGGCCT
>JASDQU010227328.1:9695-21460 GCA_032191745.1 Picea mariana | reverse complement strand
TAAAAATACAATCTATCCCAAGCATAATTTTGTTTAGTTTTAAGATTGAGTAAAAATGAAAACAATCTCAACCTTAGTATTTTTTCTTTCTCATGCTCATAAATACCTGAGAATGTAACCGAGTAAACTTTTATCACTTTTTTGGACTTGTAAAGGTTATACAAAAAAGGAACCCCTTGGAGTTCCCTTTAGATCTTTTGAGACTCTCTAAACATGAAAAGATAGCCGAGCAACCTTGTTCTTTTCACGCTCGTAAAAGTATTTGAAGAAAACATTTGATGAGTGGTAGATTATCACTTTTTTGGTCTCATCATATTAATTTATGAAAAAGGACCTGATGGAGTTCTCTTTAAGTGTTTTTCGGAATATCTAAAAATGAAAAACCCCTAATTTTTCTCTCTTTGGACTCATTAAACAAACATTGAAATACTCATATGGGATCGAACCACTCCTTCTTAGGGTTCATTAAATATACTCCAAGAGACTCGTCCAAAGGATGAGCTTACATCAACAAGCATATGTTATCCTCCTCAAGCTTGCGTAAAAATAAAGAGGTACTCGCCAGAAATGGTGGGGGGGGAATTGGAAAAAAATGTGTCTTTGTATCTGTGTTAGTGGCAGTAATAGTCGATCCTGAACATGACACCCCCCTTCATCATTGTATCTGGGTTGGGAAATCCATTTGTCTCTCATTTGACCATCCACAAATTCATATGTTGGGTCCTCCTTGATTCAATGCTGCCAATACCATTGTCGTGTCGTTCATATGTTCAAGAGAAGTCCAACCTAAAAAAATCCTTCTATCGAGTCAGCCATCTGCAGTTATAAATATTCTACCATGTCGACCTTCCCTGTGTTATTTTCGAATCACTTCATACTCTGATCTACCTCAAATCTGTTTCATATTTTGTGTCATTGATTAGAGATACATCAAGGCCCTCTTGTGACGAGTCTTTTACTATTGACTTCAACACATTATCCAGGAACAAGACTTAGAAATCATTTAGTACCTTAGAACCTGCATGCCTCAATGGAAGGTCTCTTCTCTTTCAATAGTGGTTTTACATCATTGACCCATGATTGGGATATTCCATCGAGTATTCCACTTCAAATCATTTATTCGTATTCATTGGATTTTCCAGGGTACCTTGGGATTCATTGACATCAATGGTGATTTCCCTCGCACTTGTTAACAATTTTCATAAATGACCGATAATGAAGTGGTTTCTACCATGTTCGACTTCAGCACTTGTAATCACATGGATAGATTCATACCTAGAGACGATGGAAATGAAGACCCTGGATCTTATCATTTGCATCCAGGTTGCGATGGATTATTCATGATTTTTATTGACACATAGATCCACTTTGTATGTCTCGTGGCTATGTCCAAATCTGAGTTATTTTAGAGCATATATCCATAGTGTATTCCTAGTGACTATGTTGAATAATAATGACATGGATCCACAATGTATATTTAGTGGCCATGAATCACTTGACATTTTTTAATCTGAGCATGGGAATTCCTACCTCAGACGATGGTATATTATTATGTTGATGCTTGATTGTTTGTTGGTTCCTGATCGGTGCGCTCCTTGTTCGACACACACATTCTACAAAGTATTTAAGTTGTCACGAGTTCCAGCTTCTTACTTTGGGGGCATTCTTTTACACATTATTTTGGTCACCCCAGTGATCCACTCACAACATGTGTTCATGTTCCCTGAAAATGTAAAAGAGTATTTATCCCTGAGAAAAGTGATTTTCTTTCCCTTCTCAAAAACCATATTAAGGAAGGTCATCACACCCTGCAAAATGCAAGGGGTGCGAAGATGCCTAATCATCGCACCCTGCTCTAGATCTAGACTATGACATCTCTGCAGGCTGCAATATACCTAGGGTGCGACGATGCTAAAATCTTAGGAAACTTCGTGTTGGATATATCGTCATTGATTTCAATAGTCGATGTGATGATCTGTTGTTAATGACAGATGAGATTTTCATTGATGTCAATAGTATATTAGTCAACAGAAGATGTCAAATAGTGTTCAAAGATCAATAGTGCAAGCTCGGGAGGAGGAGTGAGCAGGAGAAGCGATTAGTATGAAGATCAAAGCTCAGAAGGAAGAGCGCATTGCACAGTATATCAGGTAGAAGAAGAAATTCATGACTATTGTTGATCACGATAGGATCAACAATGTTCCTATGATAAAATCTCAGGAGGGTTAGAAAATGTAGAGATCAAAACTCGAAAGGAAAAGTGTAAGATCAGCAACTGCCTGATCAAATTGAGAAGCCTCAATAGCCATCCGATCAAGAGGTTGACCACATTGATCGTCTAATATAATGTGCATCTATCATGTGAGTGACCATGGGCTTGAGGACTGTTAAAATATCATGACCATCGGATCTGCAAGCCATCAATGGTAGGGATGAATTGCAGGGAGAGAAAGAATAATTAAACCACTCACTAGTTACAATCCCGCAATCCGTCTAGATTGTCAGAACACACAGCTTCAAATATCTACAAATGTGGTTGATCCAACTAATGACCAGTTTAAGTTAGATTAAATAATTACTGTTAGATGCACCAATGCAAAATCTATGACAAGGATAGATTGCGGAGATTGAAAGGAAAATTAAATCACTCTCAAGTTGTAGTTCTGAAATCATCGTCGACCGTTGATCTACTTCAAGAATCTCCACAGCCGTTGGATCATCTCAAAGTGGAAGGACAGAATAATCTACAAGAGTTGCATCACATATGGATCGAGTCGTTGATCCTAGATCCTGATCGAATGAACATCCTTCACTATGGATTTAAAGATGTGAGGAACTTACGCTCCGTCAGTTTGAGATTTGAAATACCCGGAGCCCAAAAATCTGAAGTGAATAAGGATCATTGGATTTGGAGGACAAACGAGGATCGTTGGATCAGGATTGTTGATTAGCATACCATATCAACAAGGATGAATGGGAGATCCACGTCAGTGAACCTCGTCATTAAGGATGTGTGGCGGGTCCATGTCAGCAAGACTACGTCAGCAATGACACATGGCACAATCAGACACTCACAAGTGTCAAGTTGATTTGGCATTTTAGGTACGGGAAAATCACAAATCTGAGTGACACGTGGCAACTACTCGTCTCATGACACATCATCAAGTGACTTAATAAAGTTACGTCACTCCAGGATTTTTTCTTCAGGAGTTTTACCACCATCACTTGCCCAAAGTCCTGAAGTCCCGAATGTCGGAGACCCAAAATGGACACACAACATTCGATCTGAAAGATCACTTTAGGAGAATTCATGATCATTGATCATGTAGGAGGGTACGTGTCAATGGATCATGAACTCTGGGAAAAAATACTCTGGGAAAATGTGAAGGAGAAAGGTTTGATATTGTCGAAGGTTGGATTCCTGGAGCAGAGGATAGTCGTTGGATTAAAGAGGACACGCATCCCTAGATCGTGGACTCTGAATTAAATGCTCCGAGAGAAAATGAGAGTTTGAGAATTGAAAGTACTGAACGTCGAAGTCCCAAAGCGGACATAATTCATCTGATCTGAAAGATCACTTCGGGAGTGTTCTCAACCGTTGATCATACTACAGTGAGAGTTGAGGCTTCTGGAGATGCAAAAGGATCTCGACCGTTGATCAAGAAAGGGACACATGTCAGCATATTGACAGCTCCATAATATTAATGTACGGAGGATAGAAGGGGTTGAGACTTGAAACATCCGAAGTTCGAAGACCTAGAGTAAATGGTGGCCATCCATCGCAATGCTTGATTAAGTCCTAGCCATCGGATTACGTAATGAAGGATAGATGTAAGGATCGAATATAACCATTGATCTGGTTCTGAGATATAAATGTGAACCATCTGATCTGTTCGACGATATCGTATTTTGGAGATATGAAAGGTTGGAAGTCACAAAGACATGAAGGGCAAAGACCCAAAGTCTTGACAGTCTTCCATCTTAGCGGGAGATTGAATCATGATCGTTGATTCTGATATGTGCTCAAGCACTTGTTTGTCTTAACATCTAGATACTGCCATTGGTCATATGGTAAGAGGTTTAAAAGGAAGAATATAATATGTCACTTAGATTAATAACCCTGTGGTTATGTGCCGATGGTCATATGAAATTGGTTTGAAGGGAGTGCCTCATACAGATTTCATTCAACGGAAAGTTACACCAGAACAATACAAAGAATCGATAAATGATCAAATATGGTCTGTTGGTGAACCAAGAACATAGCAAAAACATGAGTACGATCTAATGAGTCGATCCATGTCTTTGATCAACTCATGAAAAAAATGAACCGATACATAGTCATGATTAAAAGAGAGTTAAATCATGAAAACATGAATAAAGAATTAAAAGGAAAAAATGATATTAATTAAAGTTTAGATTATCATTTTAATGAAAAGGTGCAATGGTTCAAATAAAGGGACACGATCTTTTATATCTCACACCAGTTTGAAGATTATATAAACGAGAAAAAGTGGTGAGAAGAGTGTGTCTCTGTGGTTCAGATTAGAAGATCAAAAACAGGAGCATAATCCAAGATGAAGAACTATTCTTTCTAAGGTGCCTATCAATGCCTTATTGAATATCAAGAACAAAAGAAGATAGAGCAACAGTTATGCAATCCATTACTTGATACAAAAGACCATATAAGAAAAGGTTTCAATAGACAAGTAGAAATCACAGTAATGGTTGCATGAGTCAAATTCAGTGAAGTATAGAAGAGATTGTATTGCATTATAAAATAAGGGTGGTTGGGTGGTGCAAGGGAAGGTAGGATCCTGCAAGGGATTATGTGCTTCCTTGTTAGTGGTAGTTGACTAAACAGGGGGTCAAAGCTTCCTACCAGTTGGTGCTGGTGTAAAGAGGGAGTTGGTGCTTCCTTGTCAGTTGTAGATGACTAAACAGGGGGTCATAGCCTCCTACCAGTTAGTGCTGGTGAACAAGGGTGTGGGTGCATCCTAATTAGTTGGTGTTGATCGAAAAGGAAGAATATCTTCCTCCTATGTAACTTGTAAGAAAAGGAATTTTGTAGTTAATAGAAAAGTGTTGGTGGTTTTCCCTATTGGGTTCCATGATAAAATATTGTGTTTAAAGGGTTTGTTGTTCATCGTATATTTCTTAATTGAATAATTAATATGTGTGCTTAATATGGATGAAGTTAAAAAGAAAAACTAGGCAGTATTGATTCACCCCCCCCCCTCTCAGTATTGTTGGATATTCCATCAATTGGTATCAGAGCGAAGTTTCCTTTAAGAATAGTCTAACAAACTAAAAGGAAGATCAAATTAATCACACATGGATGGACAAAATATTTACACTGAGAATGGAACTCCAATACCTGGACAAGCAGAATACATATTTTGGAGTACAAGAATGGAAATTCATCTAAAGCCATTGGGACCTGATGTATGGAATTCAGTGATCACCGATTACTTCCCACCAAGCAGATTAAGGACTCCAGCTCAAAAGAAAGCCAAGAAAAGTAACCCAATGGCAATGAATACAATCCTTGATGGATTACCTGATGATGTCAAAGAAAAGATAGGTGAATTTAATTATGCAAAATAACTTTGGGACAATATGAAAGACCTCTACTCAGATAAGAAGTCAAATGAAGCATTTCAATCAGAACAAAGTTCGGTCTACAAAAATTCTAGTGATGAAGATTCTTTTGAAGAATACTCAGACATTGAAGAAGAAGTCAATATTGAAGCTGAGCTTGAGTGTGTGTTGGATGATCTGAGAAAATATAAACAAAGGTGTAAACAACTAAAGGATCAACTTAAGACTGTTAAAAAATTCAAGAAAGGGACTGAAGCGCTTGATAAAGTTCTTAGTCCACAAATAATTCCTTCAAACAAATTTGGCCTTGAATATGAACAAGTACACATTGTTAAAGGATCAAGTCCTATTACTCAGATTGATGTTGAAAATGACATGTGTTGTGATGATACCTCCAAAGAATCTTCTCTTCCTCCCATGAAGATGTATAAAATTAAAAGAGAATACATAGAAGACATTCCTATCAAGGATAAAGAGGAAGACTCAGTCATCAATAAAGGTAAAGACTCTTCACAATCTTCCGATTGCAATAATGTTGATATTAAAATCTCCCCTGCAAATAAAGAAGAAGATTTAGATACAATAATGAATGTTCTATTAGCATCTATCCCATGAAATAAGTAGAAGAAGATCTATCTAAGGTCAAAAACAAAGTTGATTGGAGCCTTTATGAATACCACTATGACCATGATTATTCAAACTGTAGTTTTCTTCATAACTACAATAAAGAATTTCTTGAAAAGAGTCAAAAACGTTTCTTGGAAATAAAGGAAATGCTCAAAGACAATGAAAAAATCATATCTGAGCAAAATATTCAACTAGAAGAAAAAGAAGAGGAGATTGAGAAATTAAAGAATGATATCAGTCAAGTAAAAGAAGAAAGCAAGGAAGATGGTGAACTTAGAAAAACCCTTGCAAATCTAAAGGAACTAAGAGAAATCAATGTCAATCTGAAGACCCAACTTGAAGAAACCAAAAAAAGAGAGGAGGTAGTAAGGAACCTGTTGAACAAAAGGGAAGAATCATGTCATAAGCTCGAAGCAGAAGTTGTGAATATTAGAAAGAAAGTTGAGAAGTCAAGAACCCAAGTCAAGTTCTTGAGTAACTCTATGATCTTAGATGAGATCTTGGATAGTCGAAGATCACCATATGACAAAACTGGTCTTGGCTACAACAAGGAAAAAATTAGTAATCCCAAGAAACCTGATGCAAGTCCTTCATTTGTAAAGAGTGAAGAAAGTTCTGATGCAAGTCTTTCTTTTATAAAAAGGGAAAGCAAGTATGATGTGGGTTATTCATGTTAAAAGAATTAAAGAAACATTACAACATTTAGAAGATCAGGTCAAGGAAGACATCTTGAAGCTACTCATACACCCCAAAGTAAGTTTAGAAGAAAGACACCTTCATGGATGAATCAAAGGAAGTATGAGAGTGTTTTTAATGGTTATTATTTTTCTTGTAATGAGTATGTTCATAAAGCCTTGGATTGTAGGCATCATGGAAGAAAACAAATTGGTAGGTTCAACAACAATATAAGATGTTGGAACTGCAATCTTGTTGGACATATTGCTACACATTGCTACACTATGAGATGCTACAATTGTGATGGATATGGCCACAAAGATCATGATTGTTGGAACTCAAAAAAATAGTCAATAAGAAATGCTTCACACAATATGACAACAAGAGTAAATAAGAAGACATGGAAAAGAAAATCCAAAGTACCAAATAAGAAAGATGAGGAAAATATTGCTCCTGAAATTGATGAAGTTAATAATAGGAGTTTGGAGGATGAAAATTATAATAAGGAATATTCTCAAAACAAGGATAAAGAAGATTCTAGTGCACATAATAATGACGTTCATGATGAACCTCCAACGATAGAACAACAAGAAGAATTGAGTGATGATTATCTCACAAATATTTCAATCCTATTTTAATGGTACATTGAAACTCCTTCTAAAAGAAAAATAAAAAAAAATATCTCTGTCTAGAATGTTGCAAAGACTATGCTCAATGAAGAAAATTATCTAATGGATATTCCATCAATTAGTATTGATATTGGAGGGAAGATGTAAGAACATCATTACTCATATTGAACAGTGTTCAGCTTAGGATTAATAGTAGTAAAACTCCTTGTGAACCCCATTTTGGAAGAGCTCATTCAGTAAATTACTTCAAGGTATTTGGAAGTAAGTGTTGCATCAAAAGGCTTGATAAGAATATCATAAAATCTGATGCCATATCTGATGAAGGTATCCCTCTTGGATATGCTTCTACCAAGAAAGAATACAGATGCTGCAATCTTAAGTTACATAAGATTGTTAAGAGTGCAGATGTCAAGGTGGATGATACAAAACAAATTGGTATCTTAGTTAGAGATCGATGAGAATCAATGGGTAGATCCAAGATTTATTTGAATAACATGAGCTACAATTGCGCAGTGTTCCAGTAAGACAATGACATCCGCAGAAGCATATTTCCGATGGACAAAATGAGGTACATGATATCCTGTAGAGATAACAAGAGAAGAAACCTTGTCAGAAAAAGCTACCCTTTCATAAGCAAAGGGGGAGAACAGTGAGTAAAATATCAAGGGAAGTTTTGGTTAGTAAATAAGAAAGTAATTAGATTAAATCTTGAAAAGAATTGATCACTACAAAAATTTGTAGCAAGAAAGACTATTCATTTAAAACACAAAAATCCTAATCAACTGAGATAAGAAGTTAAGTAAATTAACAGGGGAAGAAACCTTGTCAGGAAGAGCTACCTTTTCAGAAACAAAGTGGGAGGGTAGTCAGAAGTAGAGAGAGAGCATAGTGACAGGGGGAGTCATTCATTTATGACAGAAAAAGGTTGATTGCAAAAGGAGTTACCAGTGGTCAGAGAAGTAATTACACTGACAGATCATAGGAGAAGAAAACCTTTACCATTGATGTCAAAGGGAGAGAGAAACTTCATAAAAGGAAAACTTCATAAGAGGAAAGCATCATCACAGGGGGAGTTTTGTATATGAAGTTCGTAGGTTTCCATCAATGACAAAGGGTCAGATTGTTGGATATATTGTCAATGATGTCAACAGTCGATGTGATGATATGTTGTTAATGATAGATGAGATTGTCATTGATGTCAACAGTATATCAGTCAACAAAAGATGTCAAACAATGTGTAGAGATCAATAGCACAAGCTTAGGAGGAGGAGCGAACAGGAGAAGTGAATAGTATGAAGATTAAATCTTAGAAGGAAGATCGCATTGCATAGTATATTAGGTAGCAGAAGAAATTCTTGACTCTTATTGATCACTATAGGATCAACAATGTTCCTATGATAAAATCTCAAAAGGGTTAGCAAAAACAGAGATCAAAACTCGAAAGGAAAAGCGTAAGATCAACAACCATCTGATCAAAGTGAGAAGCCTCAGCAGTCATCTGATCAAGAGGTTGACTGCAATGATCGTCTAATATAACGTGCATCGGTCATGTGAGTGACCATGGGCTTGAGGACCATTAGAATATCGTGATCATCGGATATACAAGCGATCAATGGAAAGAATGAATTGTGGGGAGAAAAAGAATAATTAAACCACTCACTAGTTACAATCCCGCAATCCATCTAGATCGTCAGATCACACAACTTCAAATATCTACGACTGTGGTTGATCCAACTAGCGACCAATTTAAGTCAGATTAAATCATGACCATTGGATGCACAAATGCAAAATATACTGCAGGGATAGATTGTGGAGATTGAAAGGAAAATTAAATCACTCGCAAGTTGCAGTTCCACAATCATCATCGATTGTTGATATGCTTTGAGAATCTCCACAACCACCAGATCATCTCAAAGTGGAAGGACAGGATAAGCTACAAGAGCTGCATCGCAAAAGGATTGACCCGTCAATCCTAGATCCTGATCGAAAAAACATCCTTCACTATGGGTCTAAAGATGTGAGGAACTTACACTCCGTCAATTTGAGATTTGAAATACCCAGAGCCTGGAAATCCGAAGTGAATAAGGATCGTTGGATTTGGAGGACAAATGAGGATCATTGGATCAGGACTGCTAGTCAACAAACCACATCAGCAAGGATGTATGGGAGATCCACGTCAGCAAACCTCGTCAGCAAGGACGTGTGGGGGATCCATGTTAGGAAGACTATGTCAGCAATGACATGTGGCGTAATCATACACTAACAAGTTTCAAGTTGATTCAGAATTTCAAGTGCATGAAAATCACAAATCCGAGTGACATGTGGCATCTACTTAGCTCCTGACACGTCATCAAGTGACGTAAGCAAGTTACGTCACTACGAGAGTTTTACCACCATCACTTGCCCAAAGTCCTAAAGTCTCAAATGTCAGAGACCCGAAGTGGACACGAGACGTAAAATATGAAAGATCACCTCAGGAGAATTCATGATCGTTGATCATGCAGGAGGGTATGTGTCAATGGATCGTGAACTCCGGGTGAAACTACTTTGAGAAAATGCAAAGGAGAAAGGTTTGATATTTTCGAAAGCCAGAGTCCCAGAGCGGAGGATAGATGTTGGATTAATAAGGAAACACATCACTGGATCGTGGACTCTAGGTGAAATGCTCCGGGAGAAAATGAGAGTTTGAGAATTGAAATTCCCGAACGCCGAAGTCCCGAAGCGGACATAAGTTGTTTGATCTTAAATATCAGTTCAGGAGTGTTCTCAACCATTTATCATACTACAATGAGAGTTGAGGCTTGAGAATTCTGAAGCCCAGAGATGCGAAAGGATCTCGACCGTTGATTGAGAAAGGGACACGTGTCAGTGGATTGGCAGCTCTAGAAGATTGACACACAGAGGATAGAAGGGGTTGAGACTAGAAATCTATGAAGTTCGAAGACCCAGAGTAAATGATGCCCATCCATCACAATGCTTGATTAAGTCCTGGCTATCGGATTAACAATGAAGGATAGATGTAAGGATCAAATATAACCATTAATTTTGTTCCGATATATAAATGTGAACCGCCCGATATTTTTGGTGATATTGTATTTGAGAGATTTGAAAGGTTGGCAGTCACGAAGACCAAAGGGGGAAGACCTGAAGTCCTGATAGTCATCCATCTCAACGGGAGATTGAATCATGATTGTTGATTCTGATATACGCTCAAGCGCTCGTTTGGCTTAACGTTTGGATACTGCCAATGGTCATATGGTAAGATATTTAAAAGGCATAATATAATACGTCAATTATATTAATAAGCCTGTGGTTATGTGCCTATGGTCATATGAAATTAGTTTGAAGGGAGCGCCTCATACAGATTTCATTCGACAGAAAGTTACACCAGAACAATACAGAGAATCGATAAATGATCGAATATGGTCTGTTGGTGAACCGAGAACGCAGTAGAAACATGAGTACGATCTAATGATTCGATCCATGTCTGTGATCAACTCATGATAAAAATGAACCGATACATAGTCATGATTAAAAGAGAGTTAAATCATGAAAACATGAATAAAGAATAAAAAGGAAAAAATGATATTAATTAAAGTTTAGATTATCATTTTAATGAAAAAATACAATGGTTCAAATAAAGGGACATGATGTTTTATATCTCACACCAGTTTGAATATTATATAAATGATAAAAAGTGGTGAGAAGAGTGTGTCTTTGTGGTTCAGATTAGAAGATCAAAAACAGGAGCAGAGTCCAATATGAAGAACTACTCGTTCTAAGGTACCTTTCAATGTATTATTGAAGATAAAGAATAGAAGAAGGCAAAGCAACAGTTATGCAATCCAATACTCGATACAAAAGACCATACAATTAAAGGTTGCAGCAGACAAGTAGAAATTACAACAATGGTTGCTTGGGTCAAATTCAGCGAAGTACAGAAGAAATTGTATTGCATTATAGAATAAGGGTGGTTGGGTGGTGCAAGGGTAGGTAGGAGCCTACAGGGGAGTAGGTGCTTCCTTGTTAGTGGTAGCTGACTGAACAGGGGGTCGAAGCCTTCTACCAGTTGGTGCTGGTGAAAAGAGGGAGTTGGTGAATCCTTGTCAGTTGTAGCTGACTAAACATGGGGTCATAGCCTCCTACCAGTTGGTGCTAGTGAACAAGGGTGTGGGTGCATCCTGATTAGTTGGCGCTGATCTAAAAGGAAGAATATATTCCTTCTATGTAACTTGT
>JASDQU010227326.1:19351-30375 GCA_032191745.1 Picea mariana | reverse complement strand
TTAGAAAAGATAATAATTTCAAGATTTCAAATCATTATCCTTTCTCGGTATTAGAGGCAGAATACAAAGTGAGAAGATTAAAATCCCTTTGCTAGTTTTGGTCAAATATCTCCTAAGATGTCAAATGAAGATTTTCAGTGATTTGTCATCACCTTTAAGACTATTGAAGATGCCATATATTTTTGTAGCTATCGAATATTGTTGAAGACTTCATATTTAGATAATGATTTGATTCCTTTTATATAGGATCTATTCCTATTGTTTTGTAACTAGTTTGATATTACTATTTTTAGTATAATTCGATCCTCTTCTATAGGATCTTAGTTACTGATGTAAATACTATAAAGTCTATTGTTTTGAAGGAATATGGGGGTTTGAATATGGGAACTTGACCACTATTATTGTATTCTTCAGACTTTTTGAATATATATTAGACATGAGCTTCTTTTTCCATCTTTGTTCATACTTTCATATTCTCTCTCTTATCTTACTTGTATCTGAATATTGTGTTTGTTGTTTATTGTTTATTTGATGTATGATAACTGTCAACTTGTCTTTACATCCATAAACATATAATATGCAAGTACTTCACTTATTTTATCTGGCCATTCATATGTACTTTGTGTACATGTTTCTGCTAGTATTATAGGTATTCTCCATACTTTCACTGTTTATTAAACCTTCTGAACACCTTTGGTTGAAATCCTTATCTTTCTGAACATATTCATATATGTCTAGAGTGTGTGAGATTTGATTGAGTCATCCATATCGATCCATTTGATTAAAACATTACAAGATTAGTTAAGTTACCAGGCATCTTTGAGATACAACCTAAGAGAGTTTCTTGGAGTGATAACAATAGTTATCCTCCAAATTTGACATGAAGGATATCGGTACTGCAAACTTCATTATGGGAATGGAGATTAAAAGAGATTGTGCAAACATGAAACTCTGGTTGAATCAAAGAAAATATGTTTAGACGATATTGCAGAGGTTTAATATGCATGAAAGTAAACTGGTCAAGGTTCCTATTCCTATAGGTGTAAACTTATCTGCAGATCACTGTCCCAAGACACAAGAAGAAGAAGAGGACATGTCCCATGTTTTGTATGCCAGTGCAGTTGGAAATTTGTTGTATGTAATGGTTTGTACTAGACCGGACATTGCACATGCAGTGAGAGTTTTGAGCAGGTATATGTCAAAACCAAGGAAGGAGCATTAGACAACAGTAAAGAGGGTCTTCAGGTATTTGAGTGGCACTACCAGTTATGGATTGTGCTATCAAGGAAGACCAGGATTGGATAGAGTGTTGGATACACATGGGTTTGTTGATACAGACTGGGTTGGAGATCTGGATCGCGAAATATCTACAAGTTGGTATGTGTTTAACCAATTTGGAGGAGCAATCAGTTGGATAAGGAAAATACAGGATATAGTGGAACTCTCAACTATAGAAGATGAATACATGGAATCCACTCATGCAAGCAAGGAAGCAATATGGTTACAGAGATTGTGTTCAAGTATTGGGTTTGTACAACAAGTAGTGAGATTATATTGTGACAGTTAGAGTGCAATCTTCCTGGCAAAGAACCTTGTTTATCATTCGAAGACAAAACATATTGATGTTCAGTATCACTTTGTGAGAGACATGGTGTTATAGGAAAATTCCCCTACAGACAGGTGAATATCCTCTTGGATTCTAGACCCCTAATACCAAGACAAAAAACATACAAATGGGCACTAACATCCCTTTGAATTCAATTACATAATCAGAAAAAGAAATAGAAGGAAGAAAGTGTGATGCACCTTATTCTGTAGTTTGTCCTTGCTACCTCCAATCTGAGCTTGATCTCCAAAATCTTCAACACCACTTGATACCTATAATGTAATGGACAAAAAAAGACATAGAACTCCTACTCTAATTTACAAGATTATACTCATCAAATCCATCTATCAAGATCTACAATCATATGAAACAATACACAACCTTGAAGGGAATAGGCCAAGTAATATTGATGAGAAATTTAAAGAGATAATTACAATATGTAGATGAAGTTGCAGAAACCTCTCCAAGTCCTCCTCGTCCAACCCTTGCAAGATGCTCCCAATATCATAGGTTCGATATCTAAAATATTCCTCCCAAGATCATAAGTTTGATACCTCTAATCTGCCTCCCTTCTCCATGGAAAAGCACTCATTATATAGGATTTGGAGGCCTAACCACCATGGAGAGGATCACTCACAAGATCCACTAAAATGGGATCTCCCAGATATTTAGGGAGAAAATATATCTTAAGGATTTTAGGGAGAAAATATGGCGCAGGTACCCCAACCCTCAGGTTGGAGCCCACACAGGATCTTTCAATTTCGGCCCCTTAGAGTCTGACTGGCTCTTCAATTTCCTCTTCAAGAAATTTATTCACACACCCAACTGAGTGTATGTCACAGGTCATTCTGAGTTATGCTCACGTAATATTTGCACTGGCATGAACTCCACAATCAACACCTAACTGACATTGGGACTTTCCCCTTTTCCTTTCGGGATATTGGATTTCGCAATTTCACGAATCCTGATGTTGAACGTCTTACCTCTTCGACCTCTGAAACCCAAAACATCAAACACTAGACACTTCTCGCCACTGACTTTGGCTTTCCACTCTTTGCGATTTCGGGAGTTGCGTTGATGTGAAACTCTACCTCTTGACTCCCAGAGTCCCGAAATTCGAAGTACCAAAATTCTGACCTCATCACAAAGGCCTTTATACACGAAACCTTTTTTTTTTCACGTTTCAGGGATTTGATCAACCAAAGGTTTCATCCACACTTCAGACTCATGACCCCTGAAATGTAGAAATGATCTCGACGGTCCAATGATCGAAATCAACGGTCCACGTTAACTCCTGCCTTTGGAAGGTGGGTTTGTCCAACGCTTAACTTCCCCACAACTTTCCTGGATCCTACAGTCCTCGCTATTTCGGGAGTTCTCCTTGGATAATTCTGACCATTCAATTTCCTTTTGCACAACAACTTGAGCTTTCTACTTTCTCTTGAATGATTCAAAGGCCCTAACCCTTCTGAGCTTTCTTTGCAAACTCAGGTCTTCAAGGAGATTCCTGCACACACTCCTTGCGGCAATCCTTCAAATACTTTAGTGTACTTGAACTCCCGACTCTATCCACTATCTCTGTAATAACAGTCCTTCAATATCTCAACCTTAGTTGATAAGTTCTAAGGTCTCAACCAGCCTGCGCACACCTTGCATGACTTCTATGCTTATCTTGCACTTCTGCTAGAATGAGAAAAATGGTATCTCTCCTGAGCTATCAGAGATAAACTCTAAACCTTTGTCATGCACTCCTTGCGGATGTTTCACTGCACTCCTTGCAGGAACTTCTCTCACTCAGGAAGAGAAACAAATGAAACTCATTTTCTTTCTTCTCTCAGAATTTAAACATTCAACATGAAAACATACATTCACACACAACATAATAACAAATGCATGATAGAGAGAGTAAGAAACTGTAAGCAGACCATTCAACATGTATACACAGAAAACATCATAACACCATGAATCTGAATCAAAGCTTCATATATTAATTCAATCTTCTGTACATGGGTTCTCCTCCACAACTCTTCTGCTACAACTCTCTTCTTCTCTATGCTAATGTGCTTAATGATCTAATTCTGATTGATATAATGATACAAAGATGAGGGTTCCTATAGTCATTTTCCCTCCTGTTCTTCTAAACTGTCCAATCTCTAATTCAAACCTACCTACTTTCATTAACTATGCATAAATGCCTCTACCTCCTAGAGATGAGAGCGAATCGCTCATGATCTGTTTACAATACGCAAGTATGATTCCCTTTAACCATTACATTAATGATTCAAAAACATTTCCAAAACATGTAAAATGTGCATTTCACTTTCCAGTTGTCTTATGCTTTCATGCTCGCTTGGTTGGCTGCTTGCGATGCTCCTGCATCACACTCCCTTGCGTCAAAATTTTCATGAACTCCTGTTCATGAGATCTTGCATGTTTTGTCCATGCTTCTAAATTTCTGCTTCATCCTCCCAACTGGCATCTTCAACTGGGTGTCCCTCCCATTTGACCAAGTATTCAAAATACTCTTTCTTCTTGGTCTTCCTGTTGACCCTCTTATCAATTATACTTTCCATATGTGGCTTTGCAGCTACAAGCATTTGTTTAGTCCATTGAACTTCTGTCTATTCATTCTCTACCCCTGCTTCTTCAGCTTTGTAAGGGTACAAATATAAGATGTTGAATATCGGTGAAATTCCGATCCCATCGGGTAATTCGATCTCATATGCGTTTGCCCCAAATTTCTTTACGATCTTGCATGGTCCAATCTTCTTCATTTTCAGTTTGTTATATGTTCCCATTGGGAACCTTTCTTTCCTCAAATGTGCAAGAATCAGATCGCCAACTTCAAACTGAAGTTCTCACCTATGTTGATCTGCTCTGTGTTTATACTCTTGAATCAAATTTTGCAAATGTTCCCTCACTTGGCTATGAAGTTCCTTCATTGCCTCTTCAAAATCCTCTGCACTAGCACTTCTGAATTCAGTTTGTTTCATATCCTTTAATTCATAAACTCCCCTTGGCTGCATTCCATATACAATTTGGAATGGAATCTGCCCTATTCTTCTATTGATCAAATCATTATAACCAAATTCTTCCTGTGGCAGAATGTGATCCCACTGACTGTGGTGTTCAGTCACTAGGCTCCTCAGTAAATCTCCCAAGCTTTTGTTTACAACTTCTATTTGCCCATCTGTCTCAGGATGATAAGCTAAGATAAATGACAAATTTGTCCCTAGATTCTTCCATAAAGTCCTCCATAAATGTCCTACGAACTTGGTGTCCCGATCTAAAACAATACTCCTTGGCAAACCGTGAAGTCTGACGACTTCTTTGAAAAACAGGTTCGCAATATGAGTTGCATTGCTAGTTTTCTGGCATGGTATGAAATGTTCCATCTTTGAAAATCTGTCTACAACCACAAAGATTGAATCAAATCCTCTTTACGTTCTTGGCATCCCTAATATAAAATCCATGCTCACTGCATCCCATGACCTCTCAGGTATGGGTAATGGCTGGTATAACCTTGTGTTCTACTTTTTTCCCTTTGTGTGCTAACAAATTCTACATATGTCCAAAAATATTTTGACATTTGTCCTCATCTTTGGCCAAAAATATGAGCCATTTAATTTCAAGAACGTTTTTTCATGACCGAAATGTCCGGCCAATCCTCCACTATGTTTTTCTTTCAACAGATTCTCCCTCATGGAGCATTTTGGAATACATAATTGATTGCCTCTGAATAATAATCCATCCTGGATCATATATTCAGTCCACTGGCTTCTGTCCCTGAGAATTGGATTCTCAGATGCCTCATATGCCTCTTTAAAATCTGGATCGTCTTTGTACATTTCTTTGAGATTATCAAAACCCAAAGTTTTGACTCTAAATTCCTGCATAAGCAAACATTTCCTACTCAAAGCATCAACAACTTTGTTAGCAATTCTAGAAATATGTTTAATTACAAAAGTAAAATTCCGCATGTATTCAACCCATTTAACATGTCTTTGGTTCAACTTCTCCTGTTGAGTCATGAATTGTAAGACATGATTATCACTGTACAAAACAAACTCTTTAGGAACCAAATAATGTCTCCATTTCTTCAGCGCTTGTATGACTGCATAAAATTCTTTGTCATATGTGGACTACTTAACCTTTGCTTCATTCAGTTTCTCACTAAAGTATGCGATCGATCTATCATCTTGGCTCAAGACCACTCCAATTGCAAATCCACTAGCATCACACTTGACCCTAAATGTCTTACTGAAATCTGGCAACACCAGAATTGGTTGTTCAATAATCTTTTTCTTCAGCAAGTTGAAACTTTTTTCTGCTTCCTATGTCCAATGGAAATATTTGTGTCTTTTCTTCACCGTGTCCATCATTGGTGTGCTAATCCCACTAAAATTTCGAATGAATTTCATATAGAAACTAGCTAATCCATGGAAGCTTCGAACCTCAAATACACTTTTCGGTGATGGCCAATTCTTAATCACCTCTACCTTATCTGGATCCATTTTCAGCTCATCTGCAAAGATAACAAAACCCAAATAAATGAGTTATGTCCTCATAAATGTTGATTTCTTCATATTTATTAGCAACTTCTCTTGCTGTAATCTCCTCATCACTATAGCTAAATGCTTCAAGTGTTATGTTTATGTCTTGCTGAAAATTAATATATCGTCAAGATATGCGATGACGAACTTCCCAATAAACTCTTTCATGACTTCATTCATCAATCTCATGAAAGTACTGGGTGCGTTTGTTAAGCCAAATGGCATAACAAGCCATTCATACAGCCCCTCATTCGTCTTGAAGGCTGTCTTCCATTCGTCACCTTCTCTCATACGAATTTGATGGTATCTTCTTTTCAAGTCAATCTTTGAAAAAAATTTTGCTCCACTCAAGCAATCCATCAAATCATCCATCATTGGAAAAGGAAATCTATATCTGATGGTAATATTGTTGATTTCCCTCGAGTCTGTGCACATCCTCCAACCTCCATCTTTCTTTGGGCTGAGTACTGTTGGAACAGCGCATGGACTCAAGCTTTTTCGAATCAACCCTTTGTCCATTAAGTCTTGGACTTGTCTCTTGACCTCTTCATTCTCCTATGAAGTCAATCTATACGCTACTTTATTTGGTAAACTAGCTCTAGGTATAAGATCAATGTGATGACTTATACTTCTGATCGGTGGCAACGAACAAGGTAGTTTGTCCACTACTATATCAACAAACTCTTCCAACAACTTCTGGATTTCCTCCAGTAAATCATCCACTCTTGTATTGGTTAAAACAATTATAGGCTTCCTGACCACAATGAATTGTGTATCTTCCTTCTTCTTAACCTCCTTAAGAAGTTCCTTCCCACTCATGAGAAGTACAGTGTTGCTCACTTCTGGTTTTGTTTCTTTATCCTTAATCAAAAGCAACATGTGAGTTCTCCCATTCTTCTCCAGGGTGTATGTGTTCTTTCTCCCATCATGAATCACATTCCTGTCATATTGCCATGGTCTACCCAGCAATAGATGACAAACATCCATGGGAATGACATCACATAGTATTTCATCNATTGTTTAGTGACATTTACCTAATGTCCTTTTTGTAACCACGAAACTCTGTATGGGCTTGGATGTTCAATAGTCTCCAGCTCCATATTTTCTACCATCTCTGTAGAAACGATATTGTCTGTGCTACCACTGTCCAAGATGACTTTGCATACCTTGTCTTTGGTCTTGCAAGCAGTCCGAAAAAGTCTGTTCCTTTGGGTAGGGTTCTCTACCTCCTTCTCTGGTGTTAAGATAACTTTTCTCATCATCAGTGATCTTCCACCCTCAGCATCTTCTGCCTCAACATTCCGTCCTTGTACTTTGGCAATGTGAGTTTCACCTCCTTCTTTCTTTCTATTCGGACATTCATAGGATTTGTGTCCATTGTTTCCATAGGCAAAGCATTTTATTTCTCCACCTCTGCCTCTTCCTCTTCCTCTGGTCCAAGGAAAAGTATTTCTATCAACATATTGTCCTATCTGTGAGCTTCCACCTTTTTCAATTTGAGTTTGAGGTTTCTTCCACTCTTCTTTAGGTTTCTGATTTCTGTCTTGGGCAATTGTTTTGCCTCTGGCTTGACTTCTGCCTCGGCCTCTCTGACCTTGCTTCCAGCTCAGCTTCTCTTCAGCTTTCAGAGCCATCTGATAAGCATCCTCCACATTCCAAAGGCTCATCGTGTTCATCTCATCCTGAATGTCATACCACAGACCATTCATGTACCTGGCAACCTTTTTGTCATCACTTTCCCGATGACCTTCTCTGATGTTTATCTTGTAGAATTTCTCAGTGCATTCTTTTACTGAACTCAACTTTTGTCTCAAATTATGCATTCTTCGAAACAGAGTAATTTGATAATCCTTGGGTATGAACTTTGCCTTCATCTTTGCAACCATTCTATCCCAGATTTTGATTTTTTGTTTTCCTTTATAGCGTCTGTCATCTTGCAGTTCATCCCACCATAATGTTGCATGTCCTTTAAGTCTTGTGACAACATGTTTAACCTTTATGTCTTCCTCAATATCCTCATAGTCAAAATATTTATCCAGAGCTCTAATCCAGTCTAGAAGCTATTCAACATCTAGGTTTCCTTCATATACTGGAATGTCCATTTTTGCTCTGGCACCTATCCTACCAACAACCCTGAATAGGCGTTCATCTGCTACATCTTCGACTACAACTTCTTCTCCTTCATGTCCAGCTTCATCTTCACTTTCACCCTCGCTGATATCCCCAACATTAACCGTGTGCCTCTGTGCTGTCTCCATGGCAGAAAGCCTGGCACGTAGTTCGCGCATTTCTCTTTCCACTACTGGATCAGGCATTGGCATAGGCCTATCTCTTCTTCTCGGCGGTATGGATGTAAAATTTCTCTTTTCTCTGCTACAAAAATAAAATAACTCTCTCTCTCTCTGATACCACATTGACATAGGTACCCCAACCCTCAGGTCGGAGCCCGCACATGATATTTCAATTTTAGCCCCTTAGAGTCTGACTGGCTCTTCCATTTCCTCTTCAGGAAATTTATTCACACACCCAATTGAGTGTATGTCACGGGTCCTTTTGAGTTATGCTCGCGTGATCTTTGCACTGGCATGAACTCCATGATCAACACCCAAATGACATTGGGACTTTCCCCTTTTCCTTTCAGGATACCAGATTTCGCAATTTCGTGAATCTTGATGTCGAACGTCTTACATCTTCGACCTCTGAAACCCGAAACATCAAACACTAGACACTTCTCACCACTGACTTCGGCTTCCCGCTCTTTGGGATTTCAGGAGTTGCGATGATGTGAAACTCTGCCTCCTTACTCCTGGAGTCCCGAAATCCGAAGTACCAAAATTTCAACCTCGTCACTCTTTGCCTTTATACATGAAACCTTTTTTTTTTCGCATTTCAGAGATTTGATCAACCAAAGGTTTCATCCACACTTCGAACTTATGACCCCCGAAATGTTGAAATGATCTCGATGGTCCAATGATCTAAATCAACGGTCCATGTTAACTCCTTCCTTTTGAAGGTGGGTCTGTCCAACGCTTAACTTCCCCACAACTTTCCTAGATCCTACGGTCCTCGCTATTTCGGGAGTTCTCCTTGGAGAATTTCGGCCGTTCAATTTCCTTCTGCAGAACGACTTGAGCTTCCTACTTTCTCTTGAATGATTCAAAGGCCCTAACCCTTCTGAGCTTTCTTTTAAAGCTTAGGTCTTCAAGGAGACTCCTACATGCACTCCTTGCAACAATCCTTCACATACTTCAGTGTACTTGATCTCCCGACTTTGTGCACTTTCTCTGCAACATCAGCCCTTCAATCTCTCAACCTTAGTTGATAAGTTCTAAGGTCTTGACCAGCCTGCGCACACCTTGCACGGCTTCTGTGCTTATCTTTCACTTCTGCTAAAATGAGAACAAAGGTATCTCTCTTGATCTTTCAGAGATAAACTCTGAACCTTTGTCACACACTCCTTGCAGACGTTTCACTGCACTCCTTGCAGGAACTTCTCTCACTTAGGAAGAGAAACAATTGAAACTCATTTTCTTTCTTCTCTCAGAATTTAAACATTCAACATGAAAACGTACATTCACACACAGCATAATAACAAATGCATGATAGAGAGAGTAAGAAACTGTAAGAAGACCATTTAGCATGTATACACAGAAAAAATCATAACACCATGAATTTGAATCAAAGCTTCATATATTAATTCAAGCTTCTATACATGGGTTCTCCTCTACAACTCTTATGATATATCTCTCTTCTTCTCTATGCTAATGTGCTTAATGATCTAATTCTGATTGATACAATGATACAAAGATGAGGGTGTCTATAGTCGTTTTCCCTCTTGTTCTTCTAAACTGTCTAATCTCTAATTCAAGCCTACCTACTTTCATTAACTATGCATTAATGCCTCTACCTACTATAGATGAGAGTGAATCACTCATGATCTATTTACAATACGCAAGTACACTTCCCTTTAACCATTACATTAATCCTTCAAAAACATTTCCAAAACATGTAAAATGTGTGTTGCACTTTCCAGCTGTCTTTTGCCTTCATGCTCGCTTGGTTGGTTGCTTGCGATGCTCCTGCATCAAAATATCTCTTGAGGATTTTAAGGAGGAAATATTTCAACCATCCATGATATCCTCAACCTCCCCTAAAAAATAGGAAACCAAATGTGAGGTGGATTCTCACACTAAACTAATTTCCTTTTCATGAATATTAATAATAATTCATGTTCACATAGTATTTTGACCTTCATATAATATATTTATCCTCCACATTGACTAGGGATTGTGACATATGTTATTTCATGGTGTTGAGGTGTATGCGAAACTTATCAAGGTGCATATGACACTTTGACGACACTTGCAACACTTAGGGAGATGTACCTAGGTGTGTAAATTTGATGTGTAACAATATGCCCCCTAAAGTGTGAGGTCAGAAGAGAAACTGATGGCCAAAACACTTTACAATTCTTCAATGCAAGGGCGTGGAGTTGGAGAACCTGGAAGAAGCTACAAACAACCATCAAAAAGTATTAATATATGTTCCATTTATGAGGCAAGCATACCTATGCTCGGAATACAAGATTACTCAACGCACAGTTGTCAGCCAATACACAACGGATCCACATGAAAAATATTGACTAAGGATATGGCCACCAAAGATACAATGTGGATCCATACCTCCATGACATGAACTAATCGTAGCCATGAGAAATACACAATGGAGCTATGAGATGATAAAACATAGCCACAGACCAATACAATGTGGATCTATGTAACATTCTATATATCATCATGCTCAAATGATCTCCTTCGCAGCCAGGGAAAAGCAGATAACATAGTAACGCTCAACCCAAGGTCTTC
>JASDQU010227324.1:0-17330 GCA_032191745.1 Picea mariana | reverse complement strand
ATGAACGTAATTATTCAAGATATATAAGAAAAAGCATTCTGTGGTTTTCTCCCGATTTGGGTTTCCACGTAAAACACTAGTGTACTATGTATGTGTGTGATTGTTTATTTCTTACTGCTCAGTATTGGATAATAATTCTACATTGATATAACATTTGAAGAAAAAGGATTATAATTATGCTATTACTTATTCACCCCCCCTCTTAGTAATCCAATAGGATGTAGCAACATCCTTCGAAATAGGAGGCTGTAAGGACTCAAGGAACCATTCTAACAGGAAATCTGGGGGTATAAAGGTTTTGATCAACCTCTTCCTTGTACATGAATCTTGGATGTGATATGAGATATGATTAGCTTTTTCCTATCCTAAGGGTGACATAAGTTCGAGGCCAACGTCGTAACGAACCAAAAATTGGAAGTGTTAAGGAAGACAAGAACCATCTGACTAAAGGTCTCGTATTCCCCCCTAGGTATCTTGATATACCATTTCACGGAAACCCCTATGAGGGTGCATTGAAATAATCCTAACCGAATGGAATCGTCATTAAGGGAATTCGAAGAGCACCATAAGTGAAAGGTGGTAACGTGATCACCAGGATCCTCGCCATTCTTGCCTTCGAATTTTAGAATATTCGAAGGAAGCTTGGTGGGAATGGGGGGCCATGTAGGATCATGACACATAGGGTCATTCATCAACTTAGACAAGTTTGGTAGGTCGAACGTGGCCATAAAAGGAAGACGGGGTTGTAGCATCTGGCCCCAAGCTCCCTGGAAAGATTTTGACTGGGAAATCGCAGCCCATCCAGGGTTCTGGTAAGCACCATGGCCTTGTCCGGGATTGTAAGACCATCCTCCAGGCTAATTCATAAGAGGTTGGTTGGGCACCATTCCAGTAGGAATGTTCTGATGAGGGTTATAAAAACTACCCCTAGACGGGGTGGCTCCGAGTTGGGGGATTCCCAAGGTGTGAAACTGACCTCCTCCAGGTGTGAATGCGGAGGATAAATGTGGATTCATCATGCCAAACGTGTTGGTCGGAATCGACACTGAGGAGGTGAGGGTAAAGGATGAAACTTGAGCAGAAGCTTGTCCTCCAGGTTGGTTACTCCACTTAGAAGCAACAGTATTAGACACGGGGTTAAAATAAGGAATGCCTCCCATAGTAGGAGTCGTTTGAGGGATCTAGGAGCCACCAAACGAAAACAGAGTATAAAAAGGAGTTTTCCCCCCAAGTCGAATGCTAGCATTACGGCCAGTAGCTGGGATGGAGTTTGGAAACTACAAAGTAAAATTCTACATACCATAGGAAAAAGGACTAGAGGCCATTAGGATGGACTGAACATTATAGCCCGATGAGTGACCAAGAGATCCAAATGGGTTCATGGAAATAGGTTGAGTATTCACTATAGGACGAGAATTAGTGATGATAGGTGCCTCCGGCACTACAACCATTATGGTTGCAAGAGTTGAAGGGGTGCCATTAACTACAGTAGGTGTGGGAGTTGAGGGGCTCCCAATATTTTGATGACTCAGTTCAGTACTTATCCTTGTAAAATCAAAAGTTTGATAAGTGGAGGTGTGTGTAACATGTTTAATAACTCTACACGTTTTAGAAGGAAAATACTCGAAATCTGGTGGTAATTGTAACAAGTGGTGAGACCGGCGAGAAATATGGTCCGACTCCACTATGACTTAAGATTCAAGATATAAAAACAAATCTTAATTCCAACTAGTAATCAAAGAGCACACCAAAAAAAATCAAACGACCAATATGCACACAAATAGGATAAAGTGGCTAAAAGGGGCCTCCCTTTCTAAAGTAGGTATGCCTCGCCCAAGAGGGGCCTAAGACTCCCTAATAAATATAGGAGGTATCAAAATCAGTTATAAGGGCCCTCATGGGCTTAACAACCAGTTGGTCAAATCCCCCCAGAGAGGTAATCCTCCATAAAGGTTGTGTGTTGTTTGATCCTTATCTGACCCAGGGTACCTGTAGAATAACCCCTGCAAGTAACCTATGTGGAACCTAAGTCAAAGAAATAAGAAACCACGTTATAATTGATGCACAGGTGAACAGTAGTAAGTTAGGTCCACCATATGGATAGGGTATCAAAGTCAAAAACCTTTGAAGCACCACCTCTCACGGAGGTAAGGGCACTAGCAATATCCCTAGATACGAATAGATCCCCAGAAATATCTTTGACGCTAAGAAGGTATCGGGGGGATATCCCTTCAACCGACCTCACATGACCTCATGCTTAACTCCAGTGTATGTGGGGCCTTATGATATTACCGATTATAAAATGGATTTCTCCACTCCCTTAATCAGACACATATGTTTATTTAATAGCCTTGGAGAAGTTTACTGACAAAATCCTATTCCAAGGCACTAAATCCTAAGTTAGTTTGTGCAACCTATAAAATAAAATCGTTACTAATCAATTTTAAATTGTAGCATTAATTTTAATGGACTTTCTTACTCAAAAGGTGCGGTCGTGAAACTAGTGATGTTATGACTCAGCAAGTAAAGTAAATGAATATGAATACAATGCCAAGTCCTAACTTCAATTTCCAATAAATGATATGCTTCCTAAAAATGAAATTTTCAATTCAATTCTGCAATTCTAAATAAAAATGAAATATTTCTTTACATGCACCAAGATAAATGACAAAGACTCAATAGATCAAAATGCCAATCAATGTAAAACGCCTAATATTTTTGTATTTTCAATATAAGAAAAATGAAAATGCAAGGACTGAACAACATCTTGATATATAAAGACTCTACTTTGTATAGACAGGGACAACTCAAGTAGGATATCAAGAAGCAAAAACACCTAGCCCAAGGTGTAAGGACAATCAAAATGGAAAGATGATGAGAAAGGCACCGCCCACAAATTCAACCAAAGACAAATTTCATGTCATTCCACAGACACTTAATAGTCACTATAGAGATCCAAGAAGACTCAGCAATCATCAAAACCTATTGAGCAACCACCAAACCCATCAAACAAGCAACAAAGGTTGATGTATGTGATTTTTCAAGGGAAAATCACATATGTATGTAGCTTGTAGAAGGACAACATGCGTATATACGCAACTGTCAAGCAAAAACCCACGTATATGTGTCAAAACTTAGCTAGTCTAAGGAGAAGGTTGAAAGACTCAGACCCAAAGTGAATAGAGGTTGTCAAGCAATCATATGACAAGAAAATCAATACAAAGGAGAGAAATCTAAGCAAAAAAACACTCAAAACCCTAAAAGGAAGATTCAATCCCTAGTACAGTCGCCAATTTTGTTATGAGGAAAATCTCTCTATGGCTAGGGGTAAACCAAAACAGACGAAAATGAATACAAAAATCAAATATATTCTCATGTATCCTATATAAAAAAATATGCTATCAAGACAAGATAAAAGGCCTACCTCATCTAGACGTTCGATGAAGTCCATTGTTGAGCACTTGACCCAAAGAAATATACCTGCAACTAGTCCTCAATAACCTAGCAACGCAAGCATATGGTGATAATATATGATGTTAGCACATTCAATAGCATAATCCATCAACATTCACAACAAATACACCCATGGAATATTAATTCAAATATTTGAAAGATATCAATTGGATGATAAAAGAGTATTTCTATTAAGATATAATCAACAGAAGTGAATAAGTTACATACTTTCATGTCGACACGGTTTGGAACTGAGAAACTAAGTTCCTTCCAGTTGGGCCTCTACCAAAGGCAAGCTCATGTAAGAGAGACAATGGAGTTCACAATCAGTAAGGGAAGAGCTTGGGGGCTGAACAATGTGTTCAAACTTAAAGAATAAAGGGATGCAGACTCAATGTGAAGTGAATAATTCCTCAAGAGTAACTTTGCTCTCAAAGTTGAATTCTTTCTGCTCTTTTCCATAGCTCTGATTTGGCCCATTTATAGCCTTCAAGTGGAACTGAAGGGGAGATTTGGAACGTTTCTAGTATATGGAATGCCAAGGATCATTGATCTCGTGATGTGACATGGAAACCCAACACCATTTTTAATTTTTGGGCACATTTCCCGATGCACGTGAGTTGTAGTAGTGCAACCTGCATATACACATGTTGTATAGTAGGCAATGTGTGTATATGTGGAAAATTTGTATTTTTAGATATGGGATTTGCAAAAAGGGATTACAAGTCTGCATAGGGAAATGGAAAAAGGCCTTATGTGCAAGATTGCATGGGGTGAGGCAAATCCTGCTATAAAAGTGCTTGGTTGGTAAATTCTTGAGTTAGCTAGTTTTGATTTTTGTAGCTTGGAGTTTTTGGAGCTTGTGTGTTGGCTATGAGCTTTTCTTTGTCAATATAGATTGTGAGTGACTCTCAAATCTACGGTCTCAGAATCTATGGAGCAGAAGTGTGTGGGAAGCAAATAATTGTTGGAAGGAACCCAACAACATCAATGCATATGGTTGTATCTTTCTTAAACATTATTTAATACATATATATTTTTCTTTCCTATAGGAATGTTACTTGTCCATATTGTATGATTCCTTGATCACGTACATATTTTCATATCAAATAGACTCTGTTATTCTTGTCATCGTTGGATTGTGTTTGTTTGCAAATACTTCTCCATAATCCTTACGATGGAGTTGGGATCACATTGGAAAGGTCAAGTCTACAACATTTAAAAGGTATGTTTTGGATCCTCTTCTTATTTGATATCTGAAATCTAAGAAAATTTTAGTATATTGTCTTGTTTTGTTCTAGTTTCGGGGTGAAACTAGGGATATTAGTTTGTGTCTGCACTTACCGATTTGTCCGATAACAAAATTGGTGACCATACTGGGGACAAGTTGTTTTCCTAGTTTTTCTTGCTTTCTTTCTTTGATTGGATGGGTTCTATTTTCTGAGTCACTAGGATATCCAGATTAACTCTTTGACTGTTTAATTTCACTGGAAAACCTTCATGTTTTTTATTTTCTCCATTTTTAATTTCACTGGAAACTCTTTGACTGTTTAATTTCACTGGACATTGTGCATCTAGGAATGATAAACATTTTCTCCTTCTCGTAATATAGCTTTCATTGAAGTGAAATATTTGCATTCTTATTTCTTTGCCTTTTTTAGAGTCGGTCAAAACATCATCTAGTCCATGCCATTTTCCTCTTGAGTAAACAATAGCCTTAAAATAAAGCGCTTATAAAAATTGATTAGACATTTTTATATTTTCTTGTAGCAAACCTACATTAGCTTAAAGTGTAGGGCTTTGGAATAGGTTGAAAGGATAACTTTCTAGAGCTGTAAACAAAAATAGAATATTGAGTTAGGGAGTGGTGAAATCCACTTATTACATTTTGTCCTGGGAATCCCTTCTCACACAAGGGTCAATCATGAAGTCGCATTGAGACTAGAAGAGTGAATAACCCTTCTTTGTTGGTCTTGGTGTAGTGGTTGCACGTATTATTGGGGGTCACTTGAGAAAACAACCCTGTGCGGGTCTTCTCAAGTCGATTTTGGGCTTAGTTACCCTACCTTTACACGTGTATCAGACTGTCAATTGTTTCCTTAGGCATCATTGTTGTATATGGTAACCTTAGCAACCTTTCTCTTTAGGGTAATACATGAGGTGACAGGGAAGGGGAAGTATTCATTGTACCTGGAATTGACGTTCGCCAAACTCACTTGGGTGCCTTGGAGGGTAAATCCATATTTATTGTGTGGAATCTTGCAGCAAGGCGTAGTTCCGTTAAGCAGGTCACCAACATAACTTTTCCACCCACTCTATCTCAGTGCCTTCTTACATTGTCCTCGCGACGTTGGATTTCATCACCAACTAGTGCATTCATTGTGAGAAGGTTTTGTTTGTTGACGCGATTCCTATATTTTTAGCATGTGTTGTTTGTTTTCCCTAGCACACTCTAGGTTGGAACTGTGCTTAATGGCATCAGTTCCCGAAATAACCAATGAAACAACCCCTATTCTGGGGGAACCTTTTTTTTTTCCTTCTTACGGAAACGTTGGTCCTCCTTACATCACTACTTTGAGCCTTCCAAGTCTCACAATTGGATTACCGGTATGGTTTTTTTCCACTTAGGTAATCCCAAATGCAGCAAGTACTTTGGTTGCAAGCACTTCCCCCCAAGAACATCAACCTCATGTTGATCCTTCACCTTCTTCACCAGTAATATCTTCTTTTCCTTCTTCACTTGCAAGGCCTTCTTCTATTTCATCTTTTTTGCCGAGTGAAATCTCTTAAGCTAGTAACCTGGTGGATAAGAAGAAGAAGAAAAGGAAGATTAAGAAGAAGAAAAATAAGCAAGGTTCCAAACCTCCAACCACTACCATACATATTGGAAAACAACCAGTTACTTATAATCATTATAGGAGTGTTGATGATGCCAAGATCACCAAAACAACTCGTAATCCCTAGTACCCTTCCAGGATTTGTAAGGGTAGCCATATTCTTAAGTATTTCCCTAGTCTATCCAAGGTTATATAAGCATGGTCTACATTCCCTCACCATCCCATGTCGTCAGCCTCTGAACAACATGTTGTTGACATCTCGTCAACTAGTCAGGATATCGCTGGGAAGAAGAAAAATAGAGTCAATTTCTCTTGTAGGTTATGCAGAGGGAGTCACCAAACTCATATTTTCCCTCATATGGATGAAGCCTAAAAATTACTGGAAGAAATGACTGCTTCCCAGCTTCAACTTCTAGCTTCTTACCGCAACCTTACTCGCAACCCACCTGTAGTTGATAGAATGATCAATTTGGTCCCTTCATCGGTCAGTGCGGTTTATCAAGTAGTCAATATGGTCACGTCCTTAGTTGAACCAGTTGACGAAGTGGTCGATTCGATCCCATCCTCGGTCGATCCCACTCTCCCATTAGAGAGTGAAACTTAAGTGGTTGACCCCTTTCCACCCGTCGAACCCATTCTCCACTTGGAGAATGAAACCCAAGTGGTCGATCTGATCTCATCATCAGTCGATCATACTCTCCCACTAGAGAGTGAACCTGATACTGCTGATGTTTTTTGTTTGATACAAACTCTACTGTGTTGTGGGGCAATCCTCCTTCTCCCATGGAACCCCCTCCAAGTAATGAGGCCATCCTTTTTAATTGGGGACTAATTGGTCCTCGTCTTCCCTCTCACATTCCTTTGAAGACTACAATACAAGTTTTTGGTCGAGACATTCCTCAGATGCTGATAGATGAAGGTGTGTCCATTATTATTTTGTCCTCTATTTCTTGGAAAGATTTGGGTTATCTTCAGCTTGTGTCGGTTACGCAGAATATGTTATATTTTAACAGAAGAACCAGTCATCCTTTAGGAGTCATTCCTCAGTTTCCTGTAACTTTGTAAGGGAAAATTGTATTTATTGACATCATGGTAGTCCAAGGACCCTTGGATTTCAATTTAATCCTTGGGAAATATTATGTATATGCTATGAAAGCTATTGTGTCCACTCTTTTTTGTGTAATATCTTTCCCTCACGATGGAAGAATTGTGACTATTGATCAACTTTCGTTCGTTGGACCTCCCTAAATGGTTCTTATATGCAAATGGTATCACCCCCGCCACAAGTCAATTATGTGGTTTTGTCTCCCATGCCTTCAGTTGCCGATGAATATGAGCCTTTCATTGTAAGCTCAATCTCTTATGACTTAGATCTAGTAGTTGACATGGTGATCTCTTCGATAAGGCTATTAGTGCTTGATCTCCTTACCCCTGTCGCATCCCTCGACATGGTGTCCTTCCAAAGAGGGTTTCTTTTGTCAAGTGAAGATCTCTTGGAAGCCATGACCAAGTTTTTTCCCTTGACATGGTGTCCTTCTAGAGCATTTTTCTCTTGGAAGCCAATATCAAGAAGAGAGTTTTGAGCATGGTTTTATGATTTCAATCTTGTTAAAAAATGAAACCAGTTATGAGTATAGTTTTTCATCTTTGTGGAAACTTCATTAAAAAATCAAACATAGGTTATGGGGATAGTTTTTGTGTCTCTCTGGAAACCTCATTAAAAAATGAAACAAAGGTTACGAGAATAGTTCTTAATTCTATTTCAAGCTCATTAAAAAATGAAGTAGAGGTCTCGGGATTGAACCTGGATTCTTCAGCATAGTTTTTTCTTCTTTGTGGCAAGATCATTAAAAAATAAAACAGAGGCTCAAGCATAGTTCTTTTTCCTCTTTCAAGCTCATTAAAAAATGAAATAGATTTCCCCCCTCTTCGATTGAGTCAAGTACTTCGTTACATATAGTATTTGAAGCTTCATTTCATCTACTTGTGTCGCTGGACCAAATGAAGCTTGGGGGGAAATGCTTACAGCCTCTGGACTTCATGCTAAAGTTAAGTCGCTAGATTCTTAAGTTGGGGGCTAAGTACCAAGCATCCCTGGATTCTGCATTGGGAAGTTGCAAGAATAGTTTTCTCTGGTTCAAGCTTGTGTAAAAATGAAACCACCTACCTCAAGCATATTTTCCTCTAGTTCAAGCTTGTGTAAAACTGAAACTAGGTCCAAGGACAAATTTTTTTAGTTTTAATCTTGTGTAAAAATAAAATTTGTCCCAATCATAGTTTTGTTTTGTTTTAATCTTGCGTACAAATGAAAACAATCCCGAGATCAGTGTTTGTTCTTTCTCAAGCTCGTAAATACCTCAAATGTAACTGAGTAAACTTTTATCACTTTTTCGGACTCGTAAAGGTTATATGAAAAAGGAACCCCCTGGAGTTCCCTTTAAGCTATTTTCGGACTCTATAAACATGAAAATATTTACGAGCGATCTTGTTCTTTTCACGCTTGTTAAAGTATTTGAAGAAAATGTTTTTTGAGCGGTAGATTATCTCTTTTTTGGTCTCATTAGACTACTTTACGAAAAAAGGACATTTTGGAGCTCCCTTTAAGTGTTTTCCAGACTCTCGAAATATGAAACCACTGAGTTTACTTTCTTTGGACTCGTAAAACAAACATCGAAAGGCCCATATGGTATGAAACCACTCCTTCCTAGGGTTCGTTAAACATACTTCGAAGGAATCATCCGAAGGATGAGCTTATATTTCAAGCATATGTTATCCTCCTCAAGCTTGTGTAAAAATAAAGAGGTACTCGCCAAAAATGGTGGGGGGGATTTTGGAAAAAAATGTATCTAAACTTGTATTCTATGGAAAAGTCGCTTTTTCACATGAAACCCTTTCACTCACTTTATGTCTAGGTTGGAAAATTCGCTTGTCTCTTGATCATACTCCTTTATAAGATTACAAATTGGTCTGTGATCCCTATTTTTGAGTCATTGTTTCCAAGACAGTTGGTGTGTCATCAATATGTTCAAAGAGAAGTTCAACCTGGAAAGCCTTCTATTGTGTCGGCCATTTCTGCAGTCCTTAAGCCTTCTATTGCATCGCTCATCCCTAGGTCAGTATTGAATCACTTTTTACTCTGATCTACCTCAAATCATTTTACCCATTTCGTGTCATTGATGAGGGATACATTAAGGCCCTCCTATGATGAGTCTTTTCCTGTCGACTCCAACTCATTATCCAGGAATAGGACTTAGAAACTAATTGGCACCTTGGAACTTGCATGCCTAAATGGTAGGTCCCCTCACTTTCGACAGTGGGTTTTCATTATTGACCTTTGATCGAGAGATTCCGCCAAATGTTCGACTTTAGCTCATTAATTCACATTCGTTGGATTGTACTAGAGTACCTTGGGAGTCATTGAAATTAATGGTGATTTCCCTCGCACTTGATAACGATATACACTAATGACTACTAATCAAGTGGTTTCTACCATGTTAGACTTCAACATATGTATTTGCATGGTTATATTCGTACTATAGAATGGTGGATATAAATACCCTGGATCTTTTCTGACAGATTCAAGTTGAGTTGGAGTATATTCAGATTGCATTGTTGCATAAATCCACTGTGTATGTCTCGTGGATATGTTCAAATTTGAGTCTTTAACACATAGATCCACAATGTGTTTTTTGGTGGCTATGTTCAAATTTGATTCATATTGGCATGGATCCACAGTGTATGTTTGGTGGCCATGACCTGTCTTACTTGACATGGATCTTTGCATGTCGACATTTATTCTTTGATTCATTTGTATTCTGAGTATGATAATTCCTACCTCAGTGATGATATATTATTGTACTATATTTCCTTGTTTGTTGGTAGGTTTTCGACCAACGTGTTCCTTGTTCCCAACACACACTCGACAAAGTATTTCAAATATTACTCTGTTCTAACTTCATAATTTTGGGGGCTCACTGTTACACATTATTTTTTCCACCCCTATGACCGTTAATGATTTAATCCTATCCTTTGGCTTTAGAAGAATCAATGGCCTGAATCCCTGAAGAAAAATGAAGAGACACTTTCCCTGAGAAATGAAATTGTCTTTTCCTTTGTAAAAACCCTATAAATAAGAATCATTGCACCTTTCTCAGTGTTAAGGGTGCAATGATCTAGGATCCTCACAGGATACGCCACAGTGGAATGCAATGTCGCAGTTTTCTGAGTGTTGAGGGTGCGACGATTGTTCGTATGAAGAAAAAGAGAATCTTCTTGATTCTTGTAGAACAAAAGCTTCGAGGGTGAGTTGGCTTTCGATTAGTTTGGATATGCGTCACATCCATGTTCTCATGGGATCATCCTAACCTCCTCACCCTATCCTTTTCAGCTTATAAAAGGAGAAGAGTTCTCATGGGAAAGCTAGTTGGCTAGTGCTTGGTTGGCAAATTCTTGAGTTAGATAGTTCTTGAGTTTTGTATCTTGGAGTTTTTGGAGCTTGTATGTTGGATACGAGCTTTCCTTTGTCAAGATATATTGTGAGTGACTCTAAAATATATAGTCTCAAAATCCATGGAGCATAAGTGTGTTGGAATCAAGGAACTATTGGAAGAAACCTGACAACATCAAGGCATCTGGTTGTATCTTTCTTCCACATTATTTAATACATATATACTTTTCTTTCCTATATGAATGTTACTTGTCCATATTGTATGATTCCTTGATCACATACATAGTTTCATATCTAATAGACTCTATTATTATTGTCTTTGTTGGCTTCTGTTTGTTTGCAGATACTTATCCATAAGCCTTACGATGGAGTTGGGATCACATTGACAAGGTCAGGTCTACAAAATTTAAAAGGTATGTTTTGGATCCTCTTCTTATTTGATATCTGAAATATAAGAAAAGTTTAGTATATTGTATTGTTTTGTTCTAGTTTCGGGGTGAAACTAGGGAGATTAGTTTGTGTCCACACTTACCTATTTTTTTGATAACAAAGGACCTGCCATATTGCATGAGGATGGCCCCAATTCCTTTCTCTAAAGCATCACATTCCAATATGAATGTCTTTGTAAAGTCTGGGAGTGCAAGGACATGGGTCAAGCACATAACATCTTTTAAGGCTTGGAAGGCATGATCCACAACTGAAGTCCAAGTGAAGGAATTCATTTTAAGGAGGGAAGTGAGAGGGGCTGCAATATTTCCATAATTCTGAACAAACTTCCTATAATAACCCATTAAATCCAAAAAACCGCGCAAGATCTTAAGAGTTTGAGGGTGAGGCCAATCTTGCATAGATTCAATTTTCTTAAGATCTACTTGGAAACCATCCTTGCCGACAATATGACCCAGGTATTCCACTTCTGAGGAACCAAAGGAACATTTATATTGTTTGAGGAAAAGTTGGTTCTTAGAGAGTAGATGGAGAACTTGATTCACATGGGAGATATGGGATGACCAAGTTTTACTATAGATGAGAATATCATCAAAGAAAACTAAGACAAAAAAATGAAGAAAAGGACAAAAGATGTGATTCATAAGACTTTGGAAAGTGAAAAGAGAATTACACAATCCAAAAGGCATTACAAAGAATTCATAATGACCCTTATGAGTGTGAAATGCAGTCTTCAGAATGTCTTCTTCTTTCATACGGATCTGGTGGTAGCTGGAACGTAGATCCAATTTGGTGAAGTACTGAGCATCACTCAATTCATCCAAGAGGTAATCAATGATAGGAATGGGGAATTTGTCTTTGATTGTGAGTTTGTTGAGGGTGTGGAAATCAGTACACATGTGCCAAGTACCTTCTTTCTTGAGTACCATGACCAAGGGGAAGAATAGGGGCTAGTACAGGGACAGATAACACCAACTTATAGTAATTCATGAACATTTTTCTCAATTTCATTCTTCTGGGCAAAGGGATGATGATAAAGCCAAACATTGGGAGGAATACTACCCTGGATGAGAGGGATGGAATTATAATGCACACCATAGAAATGGGGAAGTGATTTAGGGGTTGTAAAAACAACTTGGTGGTGGGAGAGGATATATTGGAGGTCGGGATGCACATAAGTTTTGTCAACAACATGAATGGAGTGGAGTTGGGATATAATTCCCGAATGAACTTTTTTGAAGAGATTTTCCATGTGATGGGAACTGATGATCTCTGGGGAGCCTGTTGTGATGCCTTGGAACTTATATTGTTGTCCTCATGTTGGAATTGCATGGTTAAGTCCTTAAAATCCATGAGAATGGAGCCTAGAGTGTGTAACCATTCAACACTAAGAACAATGTCACAAGCACCCATGTCTATAGAAAACATATGGGATTTCAAGTGATACTGGCCAATTTGGAGTTGCACATTTTCACATCGTCCCCCACATTTCATGGAACCACCATTGGCAATCATTATTTGAAAATTATTGATGACACAGATATAGAAATTGACTTCTTGGGCAATGCGGCGATGAATAAAGTTATGGGTGCTACCACTGTCCACAAGGATGATGCCTTTTTGATTTTTTATGTAACCAATTAACTTGATATTCTCGGGAGCAAAGAAGCCAGTGAGGTCATTAAGTGAAATCACTGGGTCAACTTCGGGTGGGTCAGAGGGTATGGTGAGGTCATATGGAGGTGGTAGTTCCTCCACCGGTGGAACAACTACATCTTTGTTAGAAAGATCCTCAGTCACAACCATAAAAATATTTTATTCCTTAATCTTGTGCCCAATAAAATATTTGCCATCACAATTATAACAAAGACCCTTGAGTTGAAGTTCATCCATTTCATCCCTGGTTAATTTCTAGATCTTGAGGGGAGTTGTAGGAAGATAAAAATTAGTGGGTTTAGGGCGAGGAGGAAAGGAGGGTTTGTGGGTCTGGGAGGAGACAATCTATTGGGCGTCCTTGGCTCATTGAGTAGTTTCCAACCAAGTCTGGGGGCATGACATGAGAACATGGGCATGAATTTCATCTTTAAGGACACTAATAAAGAATTCCATAAAGAAATCATTGGGCGTGCCCTTTGTTCTAAAAGCCAAGTGCTCAAATGAAGAAATAAAGTCTTCCACTGTCCCAAAATGCTTTAACTTGGTCAAACGACCTAAATGGTGGGTGTCAGAGTGAAAGCGGTCACAAATTTTGTCCACAAACTATGTCCAAGCAACATACCCTTGGCATGCCTTCTTTTGCTATTGCCACCATTTCCATCATTCTGAATCTAGATATATGACAACATAACAAAGCTTGGCTAAATCGTCAATAATTCCATGCAAAGAGAAATAATGTTCCATTTGGGTGACCCAGCCTGTGGGATCTGATCCATCAAATTTGTTCACCTCAATTCTGGGCGGGTGGAGGTGTCAAGAAAAGTGGGTAATATGAGGACCTTGGTAATGGGAAGATTCATGGTCATCTTGATAAGATGGTTGTTCAAAAGAAGAATGGTTCTAGAAATGGCCCATGAAGTGTTCAAAGGTGGATTTGAGGCCTTCGAGGTATTCGATGTGGGAACATTGTTCCTTAAGGATATAAAGAGAAGAATTGATTGAGCTAATGTTGGCAGTGATATTCTTGATGTCTTCCTTGTTCTAGTGGTTGTCAACAATCAAGGAATTGATTTATTGGGCTCTCATGGTATCCATTTGAAAATAAGAGGCAAACAATTGTTATAGGGGAAAAAAAAAGGGTTTGGAGGGTCGGGTGGGACCACTAAGGAGGGTTTCAAATGATAGGTACCACTATGATCAGGGAGAAAAGGGGGATCCAATGGGATAGGGGCCAAATAAGGGTGCCAGAGAAGGGTCGGGTCCACAAAAAAAAAATTATTTTAAAAAATGATAGGTATCACTAGGATCTTTGCAAAGAGAGGAACCCAGTGGAATAGGTCCCAAATAAGTGTGTCGGCCTGAAGAATAGTGCAGTGATGAAATTCCCAAACACTCTGGCCTGAAGAATACTTCAATGATGAAATGTCCAAATGCTTAACAAGAATAAATGTGTAGTAATTTCACAACCTGAATGCAGAAGACACAGTTGCACGACAATAGATCTTGTATGTTTTGTTTTTTTTTCCTCCCCAAGGGTTATGTTATTCAAGGGTTCTACTGACAAGGTTTTTCCCTGTGTTATATCTCTCTGATATATGTGTGGGGTCCAACAGTAGTAGTCATCCCAATATCTCAGGGCACCAACTAAGGAGGCTATACCATGCCCTTAGGCGTACTACATGACTACCCAGGTACTATAGAGTATCTTCTCGAGTGTTGTTCTTGGTGGCACTATAGAATTCAGGTGAACAATTGGTTTATCTATGGAGGGATTAAGGAGATCTAGGTCAATCCATATACAGGTGTTGTCTGATGCGCTATCACTCGAAGGGGTAACAACAGGGGTTACAAGGGTGGCCAACATATGTGTGCTTAAGTACCACTTGTATTAATTACTACGTGTATGAATCCCTCATCATGGGTTTATGTGCATAATGATAGATCTCTGTAGATTTAAGATGTTGAAATATGTCTCTACCCTGAAAAATAATTTAACCACAATTTTTTGTCGAGGAAGGTGCTCTGATACCAAGAACATCAACCTCATGTTGATCCTTCTCCTTCTTCACCAGTAAGATCTTCTTTTCATTCTTCACTTGCAAGGTCATTTTTTGTTTCATCTTCTTCGCCAAGTGAAATATCTGAAGATAGTAACCCAGTGGATAAGAAGAAGAAGAAAAGGAATATTTTGAAGAAGAAAAATAAGCAAGGGTCTAAACCTCCAACCACTGCAATACATGTTGGAAAACAACTAGTTAGTAATAATTGTTATAAGAGTGATGATGATGCCAAGATCACCCAAACAAATCATAATCCCTAGTACCCTTGTAGGCTTTGTAAGGGTAGCCATCTTCTTAAGGATTTCCCTAGTCTATTCAAGGTTATATAAGCATGGTCTACATGCCCTCAGCAGCCCTTGTCGTCAGCCTCTAAACAACATGTTGTTGACCTCTAGTCAACTAGTCAAGATATTGTTGGGAAGAAGAAAAGTAGAGTCAAGTTCCCTCTTAGGTTATGAGGAGGGAGTCATCAAACTCACTTTTTTCCTCATATGGATGAAGCCTCAAAATTAATCGAAGACAATGGACATGAATTCTTCCTAGCCTCAACTTCTGGCTACTTACCACAACCTTACTCTCAACCCACCTATATTTGATAGAATGATCAATCTGGTCCCTTCGTCGATTAGTATGGTTGATCAAGTAGTCAATATGGTCACATACTTAGTTGATCCAGTTGACAAAGTGGTTGATTCGATCCCATCCTTGGTCAATCCCACTCTCCCGTTAGAGAGTGAAACCTAAGTGATCGATCCCTTTCCACTCGTCGAACCCATTCTCCCCTTGGAGAATGAAACCCAAGTGGTCGATTTGATCTCTTCATTGGTCGATCCTACTCTCCCACTAGAGAATAAACCTGATATTGCTCATATTTTTTCTTTTTTATATAAACTCTACCGTGTTGGGGGGCATTCCTCCTTCTTCCATGGAACCCCCTCCAAGTAATGAGAAAATCCTTTTTAATTGGGGAATAACTGGTCCTCGTCTTCCCTCTCACATTCCTTTCAAGACTACAATACAAGTTTATGGTCAGGAAGTTCCTCAGATGCTGATAGATGAAGGTGTGTCCATTAGTATTTTGTCCTCTATTGCTTGGAAAGATTTCGGTTATCTTCATCTTGTGCCAGTTATGTACAATATGTTATCTTTTAACAGAAGAACCAGTCACCCTTTAGGAGTCCTTCCTCAGTTTCCATAACTTTGGAAGGGAAAATTATATTTATTGACGTCATGGTAGTCCAAGACCCCTTGGGTTTCAATTTACTCCTTGGGAGAGATTATGTATATGCCATGAAATCTATTTTGTCCACTCTTTTTCGTGTGATATCTTTCCCTCACGATGGGAGAATTGTCACTATTGATCAACTTTCATTCATTGGCCCTAACTTGACCATCAACTCAATAAACTCCCTAAATGGTTCTTATATGTAGATGGTATAGCCCCTACCACAAGTCAATTATGTGGTGTTGTCTACCATGCCTTTAGCTGTCAATGAAAATGAGCCTTTCATTGTAATCTCAATCTCTTGCGACTTAGATCTGGTAGTTGACATGGTCATCTCTTCGATAGGGCTATTAGAGCTTGATCTCCTTACCTCTGTCGCATCCCTTGACATGGTGTCCTTCCAGAGAGCGTTTCTTTCATCAAGTGAAGATCTCTTGGAAGCCATGACCAAGTTTTTTCCCTTGATATGGTGCCCTTCCAAAGAATTGTTCTCTTGGAAGCCATGATCAAGAAGAGAGTTTTGAGCATGGTTTTATGATTTCAAGCTCGTTAAAAAATGAAACCAGCTGTGAGGATAGTTTTGCATCTCTGTGGCAACCTCATTAAAAAATCAAACAGAGGTCACGGGGATAGTTTTTGTGTCTCTCTGGAAACCTCATTAAAAAATGAAACAAAGGTTACAAGAATAGTTCTTTTTTCTGTGTCAATCTCGTTAAAAAATGAAGTAGAGGGTTGGGGATTGAACCTGGATTCTTGAGCATAGTTTTTTCATCTTTGTAACAAGCTCATCAAAAAATGAAACAAAGGCTTGATCATAGTTCATGTTCCTCTATCAAGCTCGTTAAAAAATGAAATAGGTTTCCCCCTCTTCAATTGATTCAAGTACTTAGTTACATATAGTATTTGAATCTTCATTTCATCTTCTTGTGCCGCTGGACGAAATGAAGCTTGGGGCGCAATGCTTACAGCCTCTGGAATTCATACTGAAGTCAAGCCGCTAGCTTCTTAATCTGGGGGATAAGTACCAAGCATCCCTAGATTCTGGGTTGGGAAGTTGCAAGCATAGTTTTCTCTGGTTCAAGATTTTGTAAAAATGAAACCACCTACCTCAAGCATAGTTTCCTCTAGTTCAATCTTGTGTAAAACTGAAATTAGTTCCAAGCACAGTTTTGTTTAGTTTTAATCTTGTGTAAAACTAAAATCTA
>JASDQU010227320.1:3922-17330 GCA_032191745.1 Picea mariana | reverse complement strand
TCTCATATATTTTGCATGGTGTATTGGTGTAACTCTCATACTATTGTTCATTGCTCATTGGATATAGTTGAATGGTTTAAGTATAAGTTGAAAAAGGTTTTAAATTGTACTTGATAATGATTCACCTCCCTCTCAGTATCAACATGATCATCTCATAAATCTATATAGAGCTCAAAATATGATTCAATCTTTCATGGTCAACCTGAAAAGAGACATGAATATCCTATCCCAAAACTCAATAGCTCATGAAGTTTCCTTGAGTCTATGTTGTACCATGAGATCATTTCTATTTTGGGATATCATGAAGCATGGGTTGCCTATATTAAAGATAAATGAGAGTCTTAGGATAAATTCAAATTTGAAAATTGCATACTTCCAACAATTGTCTAGTTATTGTGAAATTTTGTAAGATTACATTTTTCATGAATAGACTTTTCTTATATGAATGTATGTCCTTTTTTACAGTATTTTCTCTTCTCTTTTATTAATGTTCTATGATGAGGAATAGGTGGGAACAAATGAGTTAATGCAATAGACTTTTGTTTGTTTGTTTATGTATGTGTCAACAATTCTTGTCATTTTAACAACTATTTAAATAAAGCAATGTATGCAAGGATTGGAGGCAATCTCCTCTATTCATTCATTAGATTTGTTGCTCCTAGATAGGATAGGATAGAGTAGATTTAATTTCTAAATTTAGCATAGTTTTCATCTACATACATTGCATTCCATAAAACATTCATTCAACCCTCATACCAGTAATGGCAGTCGAGCCAGAATTTGGATGGGACTCCTATATGAAATGGTGTGAATTATAATTGGGACCTCATAGTGGGGAGTACCCTTGTCTATTGAAGGGAATTTTGTCCACGTCAACAATACTCTTATCCCCTTGGACCTAACATGTATGGTAAGCCATATGATGGAGTCAATACTTCTTATCCCTCACCCCTTGTAGGGTTTCCCCTGATACCTTACAATTACCCTAATCCTCCACCAAAATCCTCTCATTTCACATCTCAAGTTGGAACTAACACATATTATTTGGGTCCTCCTATGAATCAACATGTGCAAGATCATACTTGTACTAGTTCTTCTTGTAGTGAGATGGTCATGAATCCATATTATCCCCTCCTTGGCCCTCCTCCAACAAACTCAATACCTCAAATTATGGTACCTCAACCCCCAGTCAACATTGGTCAAACTACACCCCCTCTACAAGGTCAAGTGTATGCTCAAAAAAATATCTATATCCCCCCTCACCAACGAAAATCCCAATAATATTAATAAAAACAAAAATAAGGGGAAGGGAAAATAAAATGACCAACACTAGATGTTATCGGACTAATCGGTAGGTGCGGACACTAACAGATATCCCTAGATCCACCTGGATCTAGAACAAAACATGACATGACATGACATGACTCTTTACCTAAGTTATGACCATTGAATTAGCTAGTAAGGAGGAACAAGTGACTTACCTTTGTATCGCTTCCTTAAGTCTTTGTTGCTCCTGCTTCGCTCCGGTGCTCTCGTGAGGTTAAGACCAAGAAAACACAAACCAACCAAAGTGAAGATAGCAAAATGTATTCAATCGTCAACTTATGCGTATGATCAAGGAATTACACAATAAAGTAAGAATGACTTTATGGGAAAAGGACATGTCGTTGTATCATATTAATTGAAAGTAGAAGATACAACCTGATATCCTTGATGTCGCAAGATTCCTTTCGGTGACTCTTGGTTCCAACACACACACTTTCTCTGTACTTGCATGAAGAAGATCCAATTCCTCTTTATAGACCTACTAGAGTCTCCAAGATTCTGTTCAAGCAGGGTTCTTCACACAATTTCTTCACCAATTCTTCAATTAATCTTGCTTAACCTCCTCCATGAGAATCCTTTCAATATATAGGAGAGGGTGATATGGTTAAATGGATGAGAATGATCCCACCAAATCAAAGAAGACAGTAAAATGACAACCATACGAATGCCAACTCATTCTCTAGAAGATTCCCTTCTAGAACCCTCAATACTTCTTCTCTTTTCCAAGCTTAAAAACAAGTTTGCACCCTGTGTACAGAGAAACCTACGAGAATTTCGCACCCTAGATGAAGGTGGCCTGTGAGAATGGGTCATTCTCGCACCCTAGGCCATATGTAGCCTGTGAACTCACTTTGAAAATATGTTTTCTGGAAGGAGATAAATGCCACTTTTCTCAAGAGAAAGTTCTTGTTGGGAGCCTGAGTACACTATTGTCAATACATCACCAAGATGACCAAAATCATGTGTAACAGAATTCCCCCCAAAGTATGAGGCTGGAATCAGTGACAGCCAAAATACTTTGTAAACTGCGTGTGTGTGTCGAAAACCAGGAGCGCACCTAATCAGAAACCTGCAAACAACCAAGCATCTGCAGAATATCATGCTAGTTTTGAGGTAGGCATTCCCATACTCAGATAATGGAAAAATGACATCATAAACATAGGTCATGGCCACCAATCATATACCGTAGATCCATGCCATAAAAATATCACATAGCCACCAAGAATACACTGTGGATCCATGCAAGAAGATTCAAATTAAGATGACATAGCCACGAGACATACAAAGTGGATCTATGTGTCAACAAATTATATATATTGTTGTAGCCTGGATCAAAGAGATGAGACCCAAGGTCTTCAATCCTGTCACCTGAAAGTACGAATCTAACCATGTGATTACATGTGCTAAATTTGAACATGGTAGAAACCACTTGATTACCGGTCATTGATGAAACCGTTAACAAGTGCGAGGGAAATCACCATTAATGTCAATGACTCCCAAGGTACACTAGTACAGTCCATCGAATATGAATAAATGAGTTGAGGTCGAACATTCGATGGAATCTCTCGATCAGGGGTCAATGATGAAAACCCACTGTCGAAAGCAAGAAAACCTGCCATGGCATGCAAGTTCCAAGGTACCAAATAATTTCTAAGTCTTGTTTCTGGATAATGAGCTGGAATCGACGGAACAAAACTCATCACAGGAGGGCCTTGATGTATCCCGCATCAATGAAACGAAATGAGTAACAGACTTTGAAAGTGAAACAAAGCATGATATAGGTTGAACTGGACACAGGGAAGGACGACACAGAGAGAATGGACAACTACAGATGGTCGACTCAATAGAGGTTTCAGATGAACTTCTCTTGAACATATGAATGACACGACCAATGATTTGGCAGCACTTACTCAGAGACGACTCAGGATATGACCTTATAGAAAGTCGAATGAGAGACCAATGGATTTCCCAAACCGGCTTTAGATAATGAATAAGGGGGTGTCATGTTCAAGAGTGACAATTACTGCCAATAATATGAATACGAAAACATATCCCTTTCCCAAATTTTCCCCCACCATTTCTGGCGAGTACCTCTTTATTTTTACGCAATCTTGAGGAGGATAACATATGCTTGTTGATGTAAGCTCATCCTTTGGATGAGTCCCTCGGAGTATGTTTAAAAACCTTAGGAAGGAGTGGTTCAGTCCCATTACGGGTCTTTCAATGCTTGTTTAACGAGTCCAAAGATAGAAAACTCGAAGGTTTTTCATGATTATAGAGTCTGGAAAAACACTTAAAAGAGAACTCTCTCAGTTCCTTTTTCATAAAATAGTCTGATGAGACCGAAAAAGAGATAAATTATCACCCAACAGACGCTTTCTTCAAATACTTTAACGAGCATGAAAATAGCAAGATCGCTCGGCAATCTTTTCATGTTTAGAGAGTCTGAAAAGAGCTTAAAGAGGACTCCAGGAGGTTCCTTTTTCGTATAACCTTGTTGAGCCTGTTAGAACCCTATATAATAGGGGATCAGTGTTCTGAGTAATATTTATCTTTTTCAGGCATATGTGTTCTCTCATGACGCATGGCGAAGGCGGCAGAAAACGCCCGACAATGACCAAGCATAAGATGAATGTTTGCGCGCGAACGTCAAAGCAAGTTTTGGTGCATTTGGTTTGAAAGACAAAAATTGTTATTCGTGTGGGTAAATGTAAGGTTGGGTTTATTTGTCAAATTTGGGTTTATTAGCTATTTTTTTGGTGAATTTGGCAAAAATTTGGCCCCTCGGCCTTTTCCTTTTAGCAGAATTTGATGCAAAATTTGACATTATTTTTATCAAAAATTTATATTGGCCTAGGGCCAACCCTCCTAATACTCAACACCGAGGATAACATTTCATACACCAAAAACCAACACATAAGATAGCGCCAACACCAAACCCCAATGCCCAAGCCTCGGGCTCACTTCATTGAATGACTACATGACCGTTCGCTGTTATAAGCACCTAAATTTCAGTTCACCACGCGAATGTGGGATATTTCCCACAGAAAATAAAAATATATATATATAGAACGCAGCTCTTACCCTGTGATAGATTTTTGAACCATAGTCAAGGTGTCCAATGCAGAGGATCAAGCATGCAGAGAAGGTTATGAGTTGTCCGAGGGATGTACCTGACCGCCTGCTCATCGATTTGACGCAGCCATATACAGAAGATGGGATGCACCAGATTCTTGAAACTAGAGGTCGATGAATATCTAAAGACACGCTAGCCACTGGATTTTTTTTAGTGATTATTGTTTGAGAGAGGGGTTATTGTGGCTTGCCCATCATGCTCCTTTATAACCGATTGTTTATCCTTCAGACATTAGAGATCTAGTTTTGGAATCTTTGGATCCTCACTTAGAAAGGCTGCGAGAGTTGGAGGGGCTTGATGTTGTTTGTGATGTTGTTCTCAATTGTTTTTCTATTCTAAAAGAGGCTCTGGAGGACCAAGGCTCAAATGTTGTTCTCAAATAATCCAGAACATCTAAAACGGTTGAGAGTGTAGGGATGTTGCTAAAGTGCATGAAGGTGATGGAAAATGCTACTTTCTTAAGTGAGCAGAATCAGAAGCACTTGTTGGAGATGAGTTTAAAGTTAAAATGTGAGGGACCAAAGCTCTCCTTTATTGCTGTTGTGATTAATGTTATCAAGACTCTCTCTGGACTGCTTTTGAGGCACAAATCACATGGTCCAGTTTCTGGGATACGTAAAAAATATAGTATGACTGTGAATGATGTTAATGATATTCACAGTTCAAAAAACTGTACAAGAAAAGTTGAGTTGCCAAAGTCTGCCACAGTCATAACTCTGGAAGAAGACCTTAAAGGAAGCAGGGAGGTTTCTTCTTTTGCTTGCACTGCTAATGGTGGGCGAGGGCGTCGCAAAATAGTGAAGCTGTCTGGTTCACAGGATAAGGTTGTGAACTCCACAAATTCTAAGAAGAACAAGAGCAAATTTGCATCGATACCAACCTCAGAATTTTCAGTTTCAGGTTCTAATAATGATCATGCCTTGGATGGTGAAACTTTTCATATTAAGGATAGATTAATCGGTTCAAATACAGGAAAAACTACACAAGAAAAGAGCACAAACAATAGAGTTTCAGTTGGCATGAAGTCATTGACAGGCCTAGGGGAGCAATCTTCTAGGTAAATAGAGCAGAAGCGAAGTGCCTGCTTTGAAAACTCGCAAGATCCATATAAAATCGATGATGAAGAATCTAGCAAGCCTGAACTTGTATTAAAGTTAGTAGAGATTATGCAAGCTGAAGATACGCATAATGTGCAGGCTCTGACCCATGCTCGAGTACCTATTGTGAAATTCATTGACCCACTGACTAGAATTTCCTGTGACATTTGCATCAATAATATCCTGGCAGTGTTTTTATTGATGTTCCTGACATTATAGATATCAGCCATATGCATAGCAAAGGTTTGCAACCAGGAGAGGAGTTACTACCTGAAAATGTTCAGAGAAGGCCTTCATCAAATGAAGCTATTGTGTCACAGTTTGCAGCCATGGGTTTTCCTCGTCTTCATTGTGAAAAAGCTGCTATCAACACCTCAAATATAGGAGTCGAGGATGCAATGAATTACTTTCTATCCCACATGGAGGACCCAGATATTGATACACCTATATCTACTGGAAGGTAAAACGACACAAAGCTCATGCCCCCTGTTGATGAAGGACTCGTGGATACTCTTGTTGGATTTGAATTTGAAGCAGATGTTACTCGAAAAGCATTAAGAGCCACAGGTGGTGTTATTGAGAGAGCGGCCGAGTGGATCTTTTCTCAGCCACAAGATTCTATTGGCATGGACTTGGATGCTAGTTCTAACAGTGCTCCTAGCGCATCTGATCAGGCATTACCAGATGGAGAAGGAAAATATAAGCTTATTGATTAATGACCAAAGGGATGAATTAATTCAGTTTCATAGGTAGCATAGTGAACTTAAGCATATGTTTTAGAAGAAGAGTCGAAAACAGAAGATTTGAGTAAACATTTATTTCATTCAAAAGAGCTTTTGCAGTAGGCAAATGCTGAAACATCTGAGCTTCATGCAAGAAGGGATGATTCGGAAGAATTCTTATTAGTCACAAAAGAGTCTCTACAAAGGGTTAATGTAGATACTGCATTCATGGCAGAGCATGTTTAAACAAAGGTGGCATAGTCTCCCGTTTGTGAGGAGCCCGTTCAAATGCAACTGGCAGTCAAGGGCATGTGGCAGTTTAATTTCATAAATGACAAATGGAGAAATACCTCAGTGTTCAGGCATCGTTTGAACCATCTGGCAAACAGGGTTTTTAGTTACAGGGAGGTGGCAGTAGGTTATAGCACCGATCCTCCAACTGGCAGCCAGTCTCCCACAACCTCAAGGCATTCGACTACTGCTACAGTTATTTATTGTGATGTTGTTAACTTAAAAAACCTACAGGATTCCAGATGTCGAACAACAGATATCAAATCTAGTTTCTCTTTAATTTACTATTTGATTTGTTTTAAGAGAGAATTGACATGTGTAAATCTTTGTAACTGTTTTCTATTTTTAGAAAACAGGGGTAGAGCCCGCATCTTTGCAAGGCTGGGGGGATTTTTCATTATAAATACACATGTAAAAGACTAGAAGAAGGTTCAACTGGGCTGAATAGGAGAGGCTCGACTTGTGTGAGAGGTCTAGACCTGTAATTTTCATTTTCTTTGCTGGAGCATGGGTTGTGTATGGCCAGATAATATTATTGTAATATTTAGATGATCAATTCAGAAATGAGCATGTTGTTCACAGGATTCCTGTGTGGAAATGTTGGTGGTGTTCTTCTTTGTTAATTTATTTCCTGTCTTCTTTACCATTTGTTTTCAGTTCTTATTACCAGAAGGAAAGTAATAGAGGCAGAATTTATCAGCAGATACTTTGCTTCTCAGCTTGTGGTAATATTTATGTTTATCTTCTAAAAGCTTAGTTCAGGAATTCTTAGCTGCTCTTGTGCCTGGCTTTTACCCCCCTTACTTCTTCCTCAAACCGACGCCATCAAAACTTAAATCGATCCAATGTTTCTGCTACCTTGCCCTGTGTAAAAGTCTTGTCCACATCTGAGATGTGAATCACTTTTTAATCATAGACCCCATTTGGCCAATGGCCCTCCTTGCTATCCCAAACTAACCATTTCAAAATCAAAACCCTATACTTTTATAACTAGCTTAAAACCCATCCCTTAAAAACAAAGCTAAATCTGAAAGAGAGATCCCTCTCTGAGTCTTGGAGGGATAGATCCAAGACTCAAAGCGGTTCGAGGTTACCTCTGTGATTGCCTCAGCAGCCTTAGGCAAATTACAGAGTGCTAACAGAGCCTGAAAAAAGGATAAAAGTGTGCTTGATTACGTTCTCATGTATTTTCGAGCATGATAACGGACAAACACCAAGCTCAAGGTTTTGTGCAAAAAACCATAAAAAACAACTTAAACATGCGATGAAAAAGAGAAAATATTTGTATCCCTGTGTATGGACGTCAAAGTCCTTATGTCTGCAAAAATTCGCACTCATAGGGGTATTAGGCATTACATTTAATAAATAAAACAATTATAAAAACCAACCAAAATGGTAAAAGTAAATATAAGTGGGTAAAACTTCTTTTTACCATAGTCATTGTAACTTTGCCAAGATTTTATCCCAAAACCCCTCTTTTGCCCTTGAATTTCGGCGCTCGATTGCGGAAGGTACGAACAACCATTTGGTGAACTGTCTCCAGCAGTGAGGTAAGCTCCTTGTCTTCTATATTTTCATGGTTCAATTTTTTATTTTCATTGGTAAATTTCAAGTTTTTGAGCTTGTTTTAGGGCTCAAATTTGCGCTCAGGCATTCTCGCAGGCTAGCCACACGGGACCTGCGAGAATGCATGATTCTCATAGGTGGCCCCAAAGGCACCTGCGAAAACCTCTCACTGTGCCAAAGGGGCACCTGCAAGAACCGCAAAATGAAAAATTTCTTTAATGTTTGCTCAATGAAAAATATACCAAGTCTTGAAGAGAGTTGTTGACCTTCTTATTATGGTTCTTGTGCAGGCATTTGGCTGTCACGATGGTTCTAGAATGGTGTGAAAGAGAGCATGAAGAAGATGATGCTATTGTCGGGAATAACCTGGGCACCGTTGCCTCTTTGCGAGACTGTGGTCTCCTGAAATTCTTTTGAATCTCGGGTATGAGGGCCCAAGTCAGGCTATTGGAGTACCTCGTTCATATGTGGGACGTGGACCAATAAGTATTCCACGTAGGGGTCCACACATTGTCCTTGGATATCGAGGACATTTATTTCCTGACAAAGTTGTCACGACATGGGTACCATGCTAGCTTGACTAGTAGCCGAGGTGGTGGGCTGCCTATGAGTGAGTATTGTCGTCAGTACTATGTTCCAGAGGCAGAAAGGAGCAAAGGAAAAGTGGCCATTTGGGGGGTCCAGGATTTGACCCTTCACACTATTTTGTTCACCATTTCTCGTATGGCTGGGAGCGTTGCTCCACACATGGCTCTCCAGAGCTACTTTCAGTACACCATAGAGTGTACTGAGCCTCGGGTTTTTAACTGGTCAGATGCAGTCCTTCGTAGCGTGAAGAGGAAATTGACTAAATGCAGGAGAGGCAACCTGAAGCAATTTGGGTACTGGTCATTGTTGGTGTCCTTCTTTCTTGAGAGGGTGCCCTTGCTGAGGTTGCAGGTTGAGTGGGGTTTACCGGCTCCAGAGAATCCAAGAATGCTGAGGTGGTGTAACCTCATGGCCCGACATGTAGCTGGAGCAATAATCAAATACAATGATTCCTTCTTTGACTGGTTGCGACCACAGATGTTGATGGTCGATGATTATGCTTATGCCGGGTTGGACTTCCGAGGGGATCCAGACTTGGCCCTACCCGAGGGTGCTCAGTGGGGGGATCTCGGTAAGAAGTAGACATTTTTTACTTTTTAAATGTTTTTGTGAATTTTATCATATGCAAATGTTTTTTATGTTCGCCCAAGGTCTAATTACAAAAATTATTTTTTGATGACACAGACGTGGGGCCTTATCAACCTCTGGGTACTTCTCCTATTTAGCGAGGAGGAGAGGTGGCTCCTGTGCCACGATGGGATGTTGAAGATTATGAGGCAGTGGAACAAAACTTAGAGGGTTTGATTGCAGACATTCCAGACATGCCTCTTGGAGAGGTCCCGCGACGTTATCAGCGTCATACAGTGGGCATGTCAGAGTCTATTGGTCGGCTACTTCATAGGGTTGCCCAGGCAGTCGTGTGTTACCATGAATGTCATCCATGACGTTACTTTGTAGAAGCCCTGAGCTTCAGATTTTGAAATTTTGGTCCTTGGATAGAACTTTTTTGTAAAAAACTTTTTGATCATTATATATACATATGGATTCTACTGGCTTATCTTGTGTTGTGTGATACTTGTGATGTGTTTGATTTATAAATGACCCAAATGTCTGTCTAATACATAGTTAGCTAATGCGTCAGTTAATGTATTTAGACATCTAGGAATATGTTGGTACTCAATATAATCAAAATAACATTCCAAGAGGCGAATTCACAAATATACCCATAACAAAGTAGGATTTCGAATAGCATAGACATTACTTAACTATAGTACTATGAGCTGCGAATCGAGTCGCACAACCAAGTGATGGATACTGAGCAAGATAGCATCAATCAACAATTCGATAATGGTGCTATACTCTGCAATATTGTTGGTCGCACGGCCGAGGCACACACCTCGTAGAGTGATAAGTTCATTTGTAGGGGCGTAAATTGCCCACGTAGCAGAAGCAAGGTTTTGAGTACTATGGATAGCACCATCAGCGAAGCCAATGTGGGGTAGCGAAGACTCTGACATCTGGAAACCAAACACAATGTAACATAAGGGCAGAGACTAGATAACGAAAAAAGCATACTACAGTGACACATAAGAAGTATGATACAATAAAATACAAGTACTCGTGCACAGGTGATCTTATGCATAGTACTTCTTTAAGTACAACCCATTTATGGGTTCACTCAAAGGGATACCGTCGTAATCAACTAACTCATAATCTCCTTTCTCTAAAACTCGTCTAACGATATACCCTCAACACATGGCTTCGAATTTTCCAGCTCCTAGCATATCTCAATCTTGTTCATAGAGGAGAACCAGATCTCCTTCGAAGAAAACGCAAGGCTTGACATGTTTGTCGTATTGGGCCTTGACACGTTTCTTCTGAGTTTCTATGACTAGGGTAGCATCGCATCGAGTTTCGTCTAATCGCATGAGATACAATAGATGTTCTTCCTCGACAGAAGTGTTTGGTAGGTGTTCGACGGCTAGTTTTAAGGAGGGTATCTCACATTCAATCGGGAGGATGGCTTCTAGACCATAGACTAACCGAAAAGGTGTAAACCCAGTAGCAGACTTAACGGACGTCTGGTAAGCCCACAATGCTGAAAACAACATTGTGTGCCAACTTGTTTTGTGAATCCCTATCATTCATCGAAGCATGGTTATGAGAACTTTATTGATCACTTCGACTTGGCTGTTGGCTTGTGAGTAATAGGGTGTTGATTTTTCATGGCGAAGACCCAACTTTTCAGTGAGTTCAAACATCATGAAGTTTCTAAAGTGGCTACCATGATCAGTGACGATAGCCTAAGGAACACCAAAACGAGCTATGATGTGATTGAAAATGAATAATGTTGTGGTCTTTCTAGTATTGTCAAATGTCGACATCACCTCGGCCCATTTCGTAAAATAATCTACGGCTACAATAATGTATCCATGCCCCCCGGCCGAGTGGGGGTGACATGTCATGAAATCAATACCCCATCTCACAAAGAGACCAACGGAGACCACAGAGTGAAGAGGAGCACGATGTGATCGTATCTTATGATTATAGGTCTGGAAAGCATGGCATTTTTGGATGGCGATTATGCAATCGTTAAATAAAGAAGGCCAAAAATACCCTGCTCGTAAGATCTTCTGGGCAGTAGCATACCCGGACATACGACCACCACAGGCTCTAGAATGGTAGTCATTTAAGGCTTTCTCGGCTTCGTCGAACGTGAGGCAGCGTCGAAAAACTGAGTCAATCCCACGACGATAAAATTATCCCCAAGGATAATATATTGATGGGCTTGGTAGCGTATTCGACACTGGTCAGTACTGGACAAATTGGGCCAGAAAGTCTGGGTTTGTAGATATATGATGATATCGCCATACCAAAGATCATCAGAACTAATTAGGAAAAGGGATTCATCGGGTAATGAATTGGCTGCTACATTTTCCGTTTCAGAGTAGGGAAAGTCGCATATCAACTCGGCAAACACTAAGGACTTCTTGGACTTAGCTTGTTTGAATTCCAAGTCAAACTCTTGGAGTATCACGATCCATTTGGAGTATTTTCCCCCTAGCAATTGACGTGTGAGAATGTGTTGCATAGGGTTGCAGTTAGAAATTACTGTAGTCTTGCGAGAGAGGATATAGTGCCGGAAACGTTGAACTGCTTGGACGGCTGCCAATGCCATTTTTTCGACATGTAAATACTTGGTTTCAGTAGGCGTTAGAATTCGACTCAAGTAATAGAAAACATGTTTGTCATGAGAATCATCCTCTTGGATGAGAACCATAGTGATGGTGTAATCTGAGGCTGCGAGGTAGAGGAAATAATTGCGACTGTAATCAGGGGGGAAGAGAAGCAGAGCACATGTCAGGGACAGTTTCAAAGCTTCGAAGGCTTTGTTTGCGATGGTATCCCATACGAACTTAGACCCCTTTTTGAGTAGTCGCATAAATCCAAGAGTTATCTTGACGTAATTCAGGATGAAACGACGAAGAAAGTTTGATTTCCCTTGTAAACTTTGTAACTGGCAAAGTGTAGAAGGAGGAGGTAGATTGAGAATCACCTCGACCTTTAAAGGATCTACCCTGATCCCTTGACGTGAAACAATAAATCCTAGAAGTCGGTCGGATTCTACGCAAAAAACGCATTTGTGAGGATTCAAGCGTATATGGTAAAACTGACAGCGAAGGAAAATGGCTCAGAGGTGGATTCGATGATCGACCCAGCACATGGAATGAGCGGGTAAGTCATCAAGATACAATTGCACGATGTGCCTGATATCATGGAAGGCATAAGACATAGCGCACTGAAAAGTTGTGCCAGCATTCTTTAGACCGAAAGAAAGTTTCCGATAGGAAAAAATGCCCCAAGTACAAATGAAAGCGGTTTTGTGTTGATCCTCAGGAACAATATTGATTTGATTATATCCAGAGAAACCATCCATCAGAGAGAATATTTTTCTTCCGGCACAATCGTTGACAATCTGATCGACGAAGGGGGTAGGAAAGTTGTCTTTAGGACAAGCGTTGTTAATATCCCTATAATCAATGCATATGCGGATTGTGCCTTGTTTCTTGGCGATCGGGACAATATTGGAAACCCAATTAGTGAGGCCCACCGGGTAAATAAAGACGGCTTTGAGAAGTTTCTTGACTTCAAGCTTAATAACAGTCGCTTTATGTGGGTGAACTAGACGAAGGCATTGCCGAACAGGTTTAGCGTCTGGGTATGTCTTGATTTCATGTATCACAATGTCAAGGTCAATACCTAGCATTTCTTCATAGCTCCAGGTGAAGACGTCACAAAATTCTTTGAAAAGTGACTTGTAGGTGACGATTTCATCAGGGGAACACGAAGCTCCAATATGCACATTTTCGACAATTCTAGGTTTGATGGATATGTCGAGGGGAATAGTGGGTGAGATATTGCTTAAGTTCCCTTCGGAAAACACATCGTGTGTGGACTCGGGAATGGTTGAAATGATGACAACGGTCGACGGGGTCGAGATCCGTTGGTAGCTCTCGATGGTATGTTTTTCCAGAAAGAGGATGGAATGGTGATGTCCATCGTTCCAAGGGGTGTCTTCCACGACAAACATAATCATCTCGTCCATGGGAAAAATGACACGGAAAGGATCTGGAGATAACTCACCAAGAGAGGGGGTATAAGGGGTTGTCGATTGAATGGCC
>JASDQU010227319.1:0-17331 GCA_032191745.1 Picea mariana | reverse complement strand
TGGTGTAGAAGTTCCCTTTTTGGGTGGCATGTTGGCCAAGTATCACTTTTGAACCTTGATTTTGAGGTGGTTCTGCTAGACAATATTTCTTCTGTTGTATCTCCCAAGTTTCGGCCCTTCTGGGTACAAAAATTTATTTCAGGTATTTCTCTAATATTTCTTCTCTGCAATGCCACAGGTCTGATCAAAATTGGATGTGCCAAGTGGAATTTATGGTAACCTCCTCACAACTTGCCGATTTTTTTCCTTTCCAGGAGATCTCACTTGTATAGCATGCCCCGCACAAAATAATTAATATCAAATTCTAAAAATCACACCCACAATACTACAGTCTGTCCACAATCCAATGAAACTAGTCCCACTCAATTTGGATACTCTAGCAGGAATTTATGATTGTTTTACCTAGAACACCTTCTTGAGACTAGTTAATAGGACTAGTCAGATACCCTATCTTACAGAATGTGTATATACAAATTTAAGATGACCCAGAAGTTGAAAGTTTTACCATAGATACCTTTCTAATTTCTGTAAATGGACTCTAGAGTTCAGGGTCTGAAACTTTACAGAATTTATTTTATAGAGAAAATTCTGTAATGACTCATTTCAGGATGATTCCAAAACCCTATATTGTACAGGCTGTATCTCCGAAAGTATAAGGCCTCAGGAGCTGAATTTTTAACCCAACATACCTTGATCTGTCTACTAAATATCCACCAAGAAGTTCCTTTTGAAACGTTGTAGAAAAAAGGTTATAGTGAAAATTCCACGGTGTCTTAGATGTAACAAAGAAACCCCAAGACTTTGAGCTCTGATAACATATGTTAAGAACCAAATATCAATATAGCATAGAAAATCTTCAGAAAAAGTACTCAACACCTTGAAAAAGAGAGAATTTTAGATAATAAGCCTCTTTGAGGGGGCAACCTCCTTTTACCCCACTTAAATGTTCAAGTACAAGATGATTCAAAATGAAAATGTATCCTTGGTATATATAGGAGACTAGGAGGTATAATTACAACTAATGGCCTAAAGCCGACATAATTAAAATAACATTACTAATATAATATGCCCCAATTAAGGGGTAATGAACCAATATTAGGGCTTAATAGTTCTCCTTCTAGCACCATTTTTTTTTATGGGGCTTAAATCCCCTGATTCAACCGCAGGAACCAAACCGACCACTGAGGCCCAATTAGACTCTGCAGCGTTTGGAGTGGAATGGGTCTCCAGATCTTGTAATCTGGCCAAATTATCGATGAGCTTTTGTGTTTTCTAGTGAATTCTCTTCCTTCGGTTAAGACGTTTTTTTCATTAATTTCTCTTAGGTGGGGCATGTACAAGAGATGCAAGCAAGTATAAAACAACTTGATGAAGATAGGACAAGAGTTTTAACTATTGGAAAGGGGTCGAGCTTGGGATAACCCGCTACTTGAACATGTAGACAACGATCCTATGCCAAAGGGCTTAGTAATAATACTTTAACCAAAAGAGCATCCAACTGTTGTCTGAGAAAGCTACTTAACAGAAAGAAGACTCATATATCATCAAGATCAAGTAAGAAAAATAATTCATCTACTGAGACATTCATCACATAGCTGAGGTAAACTACTTAGCATAGAGAAAGAAACACAACTATAATCAATGTCACGGTAAGAAAAATAATTTATCTACCAAGACATTCATCACATAGAAGCACAATGATTTACTTTCATCATTTAAAGCAAGGAAAATTAAAACATTGCACCAGATAACTTGACAACATAACTAATTTCTCTTACTCATTTATTGCAACATTCATGGAACAGGAAAGGAAGTAATTCTTCTCCAACTCCAATCACATACATCTGATGAAAATAACTCATCTCTGGTCCAGAAGGACTTCTTAATTCGTAGCAGTCTCAAAATAATTATCAACAACCAAAAGAAAAAATTTCTTACAACAACCATCGACCCTTTCACCATCGGTTGATGTTCCTATTTATAATATAAAGTCTTAACAGTAATTAATGGTAAAATACAATTTGAGGTAATCAAGAAGTGCCACGTGGCGTCATCATATAAAAGTATTTCAAAAATCCACCCGAGTTGTTTCTTGAAAAGGGTGGACTCTTTCATAATCAGACCATCTGATAAAGAGTTCTTCACAGGTGTTGGCCCACGGAAACCTGTGTTGTTACATTGGAGCCGCATAGATTCCCCTGATGTCCGCTGCGGTGCCCGATATTTTTCTAGGTTGAAGTTCAACTTCTGAAGTATGGCTCTGGCTTTGATTAGATGTCCTGCAAACTGTTGTACTTGCCCAAGATTTGCATCGGTGACCTTTGCACATTCTTCAGCCCATGACTCATCCTGTTCGATGCACAACTTGATTATTTCATTTAGGTAGATAAACATATCGGGGGTACCATACTCAGGAATTCCGATGTCTTTCATTATTTTATTGATTTTATCCCAGTGATTTTGACATCTGGCCCATTGTTCTTGGATTTATTCATGTGGTATTCGAGACATTTTGGCCCAGTATTCGGCCGATTGCTTCATGTGATTGAGACTACTTTTACGTACTAGCTGAATGTTGTGGTCTTCCTTTTCTCGGCCTTTCTGGATTGCCTCAATAAACTCGAGCCTCTTCGCTTCCTGCTGCGCCTTCTCATACCATTGCTCCATTTCCTTACATGTCGCGAGTGCCATGAGAGTGTCTTCCTAGAATTTGGCTATATTCGAGATTAACAATTGTCTTTCCTTCTTGAACTCACCGTAAACTTTACCAAACTCATATTTTAAATACACAACTATCTGTGTAGAACCCTTATAGTAATCAGAAAGATGGTGCAAGGGTTTGAGCTCCTTTTGGGTGGTGGCAAGATCCTTTTCATCTCTCTTGGCTCTATCCTGGGTGGCCTGTGAGAGGTATTTTCCCACACCAATCAGCTCAGACATAAGGGCATATCGATTAACTTCTCCTTAGTGATGACTATGATGGACTGATCCAGGGTGATTCTTCTCTTCTTTCCAGTCCTCTGAATGATAGCCTTTCTCTTTTGATCATAGGAGATCGCATAGATGTATGCGACCTCATCTACTGGGTCTGGTATCTGCTGATCACCCCATATGAGATTGTTTCCCAAGCTTCCCGCAGTGTAAATTTGTTCAAGAGTGGGCTCTCGAACTTCTTCGTTCTGACTTGTAGATCCAAATTCTACTTTTTTCTCATCGGGGATCTGAGTATTGGGCAGGATAGAGGTGTCTTGTATGGACTTGTCACTTACTTGCTCATCGATCGTGGAACTATCGATTTCCTTCTGTGGAGGCTCGTCACTTGTGCCTGCATATATTTCCAGTTCATCGGACTTTTCTGTGTGGATATTACCTTCAACTTCAACTTCCTTTTATGGGATTCCCTGGTCCTGAACCCCGGGCCCAGCAGAAGAGACCTTTTTAGGACTTGGGGGAAAGGTCTTTTTCGGACCTTCTTCTTCTTGGATGCACACTGGGGTGCCACAAGAAGGCTTTGTGCTCTCGTTGTCATTGTATATATGTATTAGCGTGATCAAGGGGTTGGGAGCTTGTGTTTCTATCGACACCCGACCCGTCTCTGGTTGAGCTATTCCTTCTCTCGAGAGATCAATTGGAGATATCGTAGACTCGGGATTACCCGACCCATTGGTTCCATCGGCGGCTATGAGACAAATATTTCTAGGTTTTGTCAGAACTCTCTAGATGGTAACTGAAATTATGGGACTTATGGCAAGATGTGGGTTATCCTGCATCCATTTCATTAGTAGCTGAGACCGCTGGTATAAAAGTGAGCCACTTTCTTGAGATGTTTGATCTTCAGGGAAAACTCTGATTTGTACCGGGGATCCCTGATGAGTCTCTGTGACCTCAATGCCTTCTTGGGGGTTATTTGTTTCTTCACCTAATTCATATGCTATTGCTTCTTCAGGGTGTCATCCAACTCTTTGAATTTCTTGCTCCAATAGTGTGGCCTGCTCTTCATAGCTTAAATCTCTAAACCTGGTTCCTCTAGGATTGACCTTCCTGGCTGCCACCATATCCCAGTATTGATCATTCTCGATGAAGATTTCATACTCAAACCGATCTTGGGAAAAAGGCCAACAGGATGATACCTGTGATGGGTGCTGTAGGACCAATCCCTTGGGATCGTGTTTGCGAAATCGACTAGTTTGCAACCAAAATTCCAATTGACCTAGGCCAAGTTGTTTAGCATGCGCGGTGTCTTTGATGATGTAGAAGCCAATATGGAATCCATATGGTATGAAATCCCACTTCTTGTCTTTCACTAAAGTTGCATTGTATCCTTGCATGATGGTTTGATAGAAAATTTCTCCTAACACTAGCCGGTTGGGAACATAAAGGGGTAATAAATGTTGTGCCCCTGTGGCACCGAAAACCATGATGTAGGTTTCTCATTCATCTAAATACCAGTGACCAATTTTGAATTTGACCTTCTTTGCTTTGTCTAATAATATAGGGCATTCTCTCTTAAAGAGTAAGAAGTAAATGGGCACAATAAAATGATCACAGATAACAGTATAGGATTTTGTGTACTTGTTTTCCCACTAGATGTTGTAGTATACATGGACTGCGAGCTCTAAAGGGTGCCAATTCAAGTTCATCCTAGCAAAAGAATTCCTGGCGCAGATGACATCCAACAGATACGAAGCCATATAGAAGGCAAGAGTATCTCCTTCCTTTGGCACCTAAGCTTGTTTTATGCATGTGCTCAACTATTTGGTGATGATAGCACTCCAATTGAAAATGGTACCCAAAATGGTGACTGTAAAAGCCAGAGGCATCCAAGCTTCCGAAAACTAGGAGCAATCTTTCTCCCCATGTAATCTGCAGAGAAGGGCCATGAGATAGGCGTATGGTTCCCTGAGATTGACCATCGGGTACCAGCCAAAAGTTCGGTTCATGAATTTCTTGTCTTCCCTCCACCAGGATGCCAAGATTTTTCTAGTGTCGTGAGAGGCATAGAAACTCACCATGAAATCAATACTCAACTTTTCTCTAGACTCATTGATTTTGTAGTATTTTTGAACTTCTAATGGTAGGAAAACCCCGACACATTCACCATTGTCATCATTAATAAAAAATTTATGTGCATCAGTGTGATCAATGAGCCACTTTAAGAGCTCGACGCAAGGGAAAACCAGAAACTGGCTTTCCACCATGTGAAGATAAGGCCTGTGAATGTTTGGGAGGACCTCATCATTGAGCTTCCTTGTATCAGGGTCGCTGTGTGGAGTATATTCGAGGGGCTCTTCTTTCTTTATCTTCTTGAAAACTTCTTCCTAGTGAGGAAAGGTTGTCTTTTCCCCAATGCTTGCCTCTGTATCCTCGAAAGCTGGGGGCTGGACAAAGGGCTCCTTGGTGATCACCTTGATGATAGACACCAGTTTAGGAGTAAACTCTAATTGTCTTACAATCACCGGGGAGGGGCCTTCTCCTATTTCCGATTCTTGCAGCTTTGGTGTTCGTGGTGATTTCCTGGTGGATGGCTTCTTTGGAGGCATTGTCCCTGCAATAAAAACTACCTTTTAAACAAATATACAGAGAAACATCGAGTGAGGACATATAAAAATGAAATGTAAATCCATAAGCGAACCCATACCTGTAATGCTTGCTAAGAAAACTATTTAATACCCACTGGAGTTTGAATGCTTCCTCTGGACTAGTGGCTTCGTTCTCCTTTTGGTTCTGAATTCCTTGCTACGTAGAGTGGGATCACACAAAAAGGACTTGAAATAATATAACTGGGAGATACTACCAGTCATTTCAATTAGTTAATACAGGTGATAAATGCATATTTCAAAATATAACACTATCGGATTTCTGCCACTGAGACTTAACTGGTTGATGGTGGAGGTGCGAATGGAGATGTATTGTATCAGTGAGTTTAATGGTTCCCTTTTGATTCGTGCATGAGATAGTAACTAATGTGCGATCTATGAATTAACTAAAGCTTTGAATGCAAAGTACTTGACACAACTAGGGGTTAAATCTCACGTCACATTTTACCTTCATAAAGATCAGGGCTTGACTACTATTTTAGATTGTTTATCAACATTGCTATTTTCTTGATAAAACTCCTGATATCAGTGATGTTTCGGGTGTCGGCGGTGGAACCCCTCTTTTGTGCGATGCTTATGATTACACTTCTCTGTCGAAGCCGAAAGGACCGACGTTTGGCGAAATCTTTTCAGAGACTATATGCGTAAAAAAGATACTCTTATTGGCCGACACCAAACAATGTTGGCACTCGGCTGCTTTGACTTCCCATACAATTTTCGCTACCTTAATATTTCACCGATTTCGAAATTCTCATGTAAGACGGGAGAAATTTGGGTCATTGGTTCCTTGATCAGTTGTGGTGTTTCTCAAGATGGTTCTTAATATGCTCAAAAGAAACTCGAATATGAAACATATCAGATAAAAAGGTTATCAGGCTCAAACCACGGTGAAAACAATCGAAGGAAGAAGACAAGGTGGCACCCAAAAGGAAGTGGTCACAAATATTTTAGGGTGTTTTGAGCACTTAACAGACACATCCTGCATGAGCAATTTTAGAGGTCCAAATTACTTTTTTTGGGGCGGAAGGGGATGAGTAGTAAGAGTATGCCCTGGACCAATGGAAGTTCTGGTCCTCACGCCCGAAGATGTTCACTGTATCTCCATAGAACTGCTGTCGAGTTGGTGCCATAAGTTTACAAGAACATCTGTTTTCTTCAGATGATGCTTGAAATGACCAGTTAGATGGGATAATATAAACCTCCACAAATGTTGGTCCAATGTGTGTGAATGGGAGATATCCTCTAGCCTTTTGCTCATTAATGACAATATCTACGGGTGATGCATGATGATATGTTATCATTAAATTTTAGTAATTCCATTCTTAGAAGTGTGAAGGTGGCAGGTACAACAAAGAGAACTTAAGGATTGGAGGTTTTGTGAACCTGCCAACCCGACGAAGTGGGAAAGGCATTCCATGATGTCCTAAATACATACTTGGAAGGGATAATATAACCCTCCACAAATCTTGGTTTAATGCGTATTAATGGGAGATATCCTCGAGCCTTTCGCTCATTAGTGACAATATTTATGGTTCCTGCATGATGAGATGTTAACATTAAAGCTTACTAATTGCATATTTAGAAATAAGACTCTATATATTTAATAATGTTTTTATAAACAATTTTTTTATTATAAATAAGACTCTTATACACACACACACACACACACACACACACACACACACACAGCAATGTTTTTATTATAAACAAGTGCGAAGGTGGCAGGGATGGGGAAGAGAAATTAAGGAATGGCCAAGTATGAAAATTAGTCGAACGGGCTTCAAAGTAGGGTTACAAGGGATACTCAGGAGAGGTGAGGGCCCGACGATCAAATTGTATGTCTTTATAATATATATAATAATAATGTTTTTATAAACAATTTTTTATTATAAACAAGTGTGAAGGTGGTGGGGACGGGGAAGAGAAAGTAAGGAATGGACAAGTATGAAAAGCGATCGGACGAGCTTCAAAATAGGGTTACAAGGAATACTTAGGAGAGGTGAGGGCCCGACGGTCAAATTGTATGTCTCAGAATTTTTGAGTGCAAAACACATAAAATGGAAGAGGGCATGATGGGGCAATCCAGCGATCAGTTTGTATATCAAAAAATTTCGGGTGCTATTTGCAGGTCACAAAAAAACGGAAACTTAATCTTGAGCCCACCTGTCCGGGAACCCACAATCGAAAAAGTGGATAAGTATGGAATAGGGAAATGGTCGGTCAGACTCATTTTTGCTAATATATTGAAATTTGTAATAGATATCCCATTACCTGGCAAGATCGTTTCTGCATGTTTTTGGACAAGTTGTGTAGGGATAGAAAGTTTGACTGTCTCCTCGATGATTTTACTCATTAATGACAATCTTTACGATTGCTGCATGGTGATATGTTAGCATTAAACCTTAGTTATTGCATACTTGGAAAGAAGTGTGAAGGTGGCGGGCACAAGAAACAACGATTATGAATTTATTTCGTGAACCCGCCAACCTGACGATCCACGAAAGAGATTCCAAGAAATGGCCAAGTATGGAAAGCAGATGGACAAGCTTCAAAATAGGGTGACAAGGGTTCCCCAAGAGACATGAAGCCCCAATGGTCAAATTGTATGTCTTAGAAATTTTGAGTGCAAATTGTGTAACACAAAAGAGGGGATGATGTGGGAGTTCGATAGTCAATTTATATATTGTGGAAGTCTGGTTGTTGTTTATAGGTCACAAAACAATGGAAGTGAAATATAGAGCCCACTTGTCGAGGAGTCTGTGATCGAAAAAGTGGCTAGGTATGGAATGGGGAAGCCGTCGGTCAGAGTCACGATATAAAAGAATGAGTGAAAATGTGAACACATAAGTCTGCCAACCCGGGCAGTTAGACATTTTTGGAAAAACGACTAAGTAACCAGAAAGAGAAAGTAGAGGGGAAAAATAAACAGGAATTTGGTTAAGTATAGAAGAGGGAAAAGAAGGGCGAATATATTGAAATTTGTAATAGATATCCCATTACCTGAAAAGATATTTTCTGCATGTTTTTGGACAAGTTGTGTAGGGATAGTCAGTGTGATTGTCTCCTCGAGGATTTTACTCATTAATGACAATATGTACGGTTGTTTCATGGTGAGATATTAGCATTAAACCTCAGTTATTACATACTTGGAAAGAAGTGAGAAGGTGGCAGGCACTGGAAACAACAATTAGGAATTGGATATTTCATGAAATTGCCAACCCGATGATCCGTGAAAGAGATTTCAAGAAATGGCCAAGTAGGAAAGCATATGGACGGGATTCAAAATAGGGTGACAAGGGTTCCACAGGAAACGTGAGGCCCCGACGGTCAAATTGTATGTCTCAGAACTTTTGAGTGCAAAATGTGTAATAGAGAAGAGGGGATGATGTGGGAGTCCAACAATCACTTTGTATATAATGAAAATCTGGGTGTTGTTTGTAGGTTAGAAAACAATGGAAGTGTAATCTAGAGCTTGCCTTCCCGGGAATCTGCCATCAAAAAAGTGGCTAGGTATGGAATGGGGAAGCGGTCGGTTGGAGTCGCGATATAAAAGAATGAGTGCAAATGTGAACCCGTGAGTCTGCCAACCCGCATAGTTAGAAATTTTCGGAAAAACGACTAAGTAACCAGAAAGAGAAAGTAGAGGGGAAAAAGAAACGAGAATTTGGTTAAGTATAAAAGAGGGAAAAGAAGGGCTAATATATTCAAATTTGTAATAGATATCCCATTACCTGGAAAGATCTTTTCTGCATGTTTCTGGACAAGTTGTATAGGGATAGTTAGTGTGACTTTCTCCTCGATCCTTTTTCTCATTAATTACAATATTTACAGTTGCTGCATGATGAGATGTTAGCATTAAATCTAAGTTATTACATACTTGGAAAAAAGTGCGAAGGTGACAGGCATAGGAAACAATGATTAGGAATTGAAGATTTCCTGAACCCACCAACCCGACGATCCACGAAAGATATTCCAAGAAATGGCCAAGTATGGAAAGCGATCAGACACGCTTCAAAATAAGGTGACAAGCATTCCCCGGGAGACGTGAGGCCCTGACGGTCAAATTGTATGTCTTAGAAATTTTGAGTGAAAATGTGTAACACAGAAGAGGGGATGAAGTGAGAGTCCAGAAGTCAATTTGTATATCGCGGAATTCCTGGTGTTGTTTGTAGGTCACAAAACAATGGAAGTGCAATCTAGAGACTGCATGCCCGAGAATCTATGATCGAAAAAGTGGCTAGGTATGGAATGGGGAAGCGGTCGGTCCGAATCATAATATAAAAGCATGAGTGCAAAGAGAAAGTAGAGGGGAAAAAGAAATGGGAATTTGGTTATATATAGAAGAGGGAAAAGAAGGGGATAAAAGAGAGTGGGAAAATAGAAAAGCAGAGAGCAGTTTTCGTAAGCAGTAATTGGTCTCAAACAAACTCGATTGTTGCAAAACCATCATTTTCTAGTCCAATTTTTTATCCACTTACTCGTTTTCTATTGTGCTTGTATCATTAAAAAGGGTGTGAGAAAATGCTTCATTGAATATTTGTTTTTATTTCAACTTGTGGGAGTAATTGTGTTCTTGATACATTGTTCAATGCCTTGAAATATTATTTTAAGTATTAAACTTCCTGCAAGATGAGTTGTTAGCATTAAAGCTTAATAATTGCATATCTATAAATAAACTTACTGTACTGCCAACTTGATCGTAAGTATAACAATGACGAACTTGAATTTTAATATTGTGGTTGATTTCATAGCCCCATTTGACTTCAACTACCATATATCAATTTTTTTTTTCAAAATATTCGCGAAGAAGAAATTTGGTAATTTCATTAATAAAGTAAAAGTGCTCAAATAGAGGCCAAGGGATGGACAACTAATAAAATTTTTCCTTTTGAAGTAAAAAAATCAAGGAAGTGAAATGGAAATAAGAGATCGTTTGCTTAGCAAGGTTGAGATGAAAACGAAACTTCTTGGGCGGGGCCCCAACTCCCGCATCATGAATTAGTGTTGCTATGTTCTATCTGCATTACAAATAGAATTGAATGTTGGTTTGAAACTGTCTGAGATTCATTTATGTTTCCATAGAAGCCTCATGGGATTGACACAATTCATTTTCATATAATTGTTCAATGCTCCATATTAGATCAAATTACTTGAGCCAATACAATATTTAAGAATGATGAGACTATTGAACCATGCAAACGAGAAGAGTTGTTAAATCCAGCAAAGAAGCACCAACCAAGATTCCAAGGCAATTTTTTTAATAGTAAATCTATAAAAAAAATAGTTGGAAATATATATTTATCCATAGACATTGGAATGAGTTCTTTGCACCGAAGCATTGAACATATTTGTCATAAATACATGTACATGAGTTACAAAAAAAAAACATGCATACAATTATGTGTTGTTCATTTAGTGCGACAACATCCAGGAGCCATCAACAAGTTCTTGAACATGCATACAAAACTGATTACCATGCTTTTTTAGGAAATCCTTGCAGTCTTCTCCTTGGAAGGTCAATGTTGGTTGCTGCAATCTCAATATCTTGTGGAAGACCTGAGGTGACAAAGAAACAGGAGAGTGGTTCCACAGTGGAATAATTATTTGGCTTGAAACAGGTCAACAACACTCCTGGTCCTGACACTGGTGACCTAGAGACATTGCAAAGCACCACTGAATTGTACAAATAACAGGGAAAAGGCCTCGATGATAAGAGTTTCCAATCCTGGGACACCACTTCCCAGAGCACGACATCCTGCAACATCGCTCCAATGAACCACCCCAGTAAGAAAGAAACCCAAAATTCTTCAAATGCAAGAGGAGATATGAACCCTCCTCACGGTAAAGTTGATAGTTCTCACAAGATTCCCGTGAGGAATAAGAGAAAAAAAATTATAGGGAAAGTAAAAGAGCCTGAATCTAAAAGTGAGGACACACCAAGAGACCACCTCCTTACAGTCAAAGACTTCAGGGACACAGCCTACACAAGAAATTCGAGAGGTCCAAATTACTTTGTTCTGGGTGGAAGGGGACCAAGAGACCCCCTCCTTATAGGTAAAGAATTCAGGGACACAGGCTGCCTAAGCAATTCTAGAGGTCCAAATTACTCCATTTTGGGTGGAAGGGGATGAATAGTAGGAATGTGCCTTGCACCATTGGGAGTTCTGGTCCTCACCCCCTAAGATGTTAATTGTATATCCAGAGAACATAAGAATGGTCCCGCAATTGAATAATTATTTGGCTTGAAATATATCTCTGGGCGCACCAAGAGACCATTTCCTTAAAGTCAAAGACTTTAGGGACACAGGCTGCACCAGGGAGAAATCCAAACCCAATACAAAAATATAAAAATGAAAGGAAAGGATACATATCTGAGGGCGACGACTGCCATATGAGCTGAGAGACTTAAACTCTCGAGTTGCAAAGTGACTATTGCGGTCAGAGTCGGTTTCTTTTCTAAAACCCCTTGCGTTCAGCGTTAGGGCTGCCATCGCCGAGCCGGGAAGTTCACCCATTATGGTGGATTTCAATTTGGGCACAGGAGTGGGAACAATGTCTTCATTTCCATAATCCATCGTCGTATCATCGTCCATCAGATCATCTTCTTCTGGCTCAAAATCAACCGCATCAACCTTTGTGTGAGACATCTACACAAGGGGGTAGGATGTCTGAGTAGGGGGGGTTTCCTTGGAAATATTTGGCTTGAAATATGTCTCTCGACGCACCAAGGGACCATCTCCTTCTTTACTTTTGGGTGGAAGGAAATGAGTAGTAAGAATATGCCCTGGACCACTGGAAGTTCTGGTCATCATGCTCGAAGGTGTTTACTGTATTTGGATAGAACTGTTGTCAAATTGTTGCCATAAGTTAACGAGAATGTCTATTTTCTCCAAATGATGTTTGAAATGAACATTCAGAAGGGATAATATAACCCTCCACAAATCTTGGTTTAATGTGTATCAATGGGATAAATCCTCGAGCCTTTGATTTATCAATGAAAATCTCTACGGTTCGTTCATAATGAGATGTTACCATTAAATCTTACTAATTGCATACTTAGAAAAAAGTGCTAAGGTGGCAGTGATGGTGAAGAGCGATTAAGGATTGGATATTTCATGAAGCCGCCAACCGAACGATGCACAAAAGAGATTCCATGATGCTTGAAATGACCACTTGGAAGGGATAACACAACCCTCCACAAATCTTGGTTTAATTCGTATTAATGACAGATCTCCTCCATCCTTTCAGACATTAATGAAAATCTTAATGGTTCCTGCAGGATGGGTTATAAGAATTAAAGCTCAATAATTGCATATCTAGAAAGAAGTGTGAAGGGGGCAGGGATGGCGAAGAGCGTTTAAGCATTGGACATTTCATGAACCCGCTGACCTGTGAAAGAGATTCCAAGAAATGGCCACGTATGGAAAGCGGTCGGTTGGGCTTCAAAATAGGGTCACAAGTTATACTCAGGAGACGTGAGGGCCCAATGGTCAAATTGTATGTCTCCAAACTTTTGACAGAAAAATGTGTAACATGGAACATGGCATAATGATGGACTTCGACGATCAATTTGTATATCATGGAACTTTGGGTGTTGTTTGTAGGTCGTGAAACAATGGACGCGCAATGTTGAGCAAGCCTGGCTAGGAACCGACGATGGAAATAGTGTCCAAGTATGGAATGGGGAAGCGATTGGTTGGATTCATGATATAAAAGCATGAGAGATATTCAGAAAAATGACTAAATAACCAGAAAGGGAAACTAAAGGAGAAAAAGAAAGGGGAATTTCATTGTCAATTTGTAGATCGGGGAAGTCTAGGTGTTGTTTGCAGGCGACGAAACAATGGAAATGCAATGTTGAGCCCGCCTACCCAAGAACCAACGATCCAAAAATTTGTTGAATATGGAACAAGGAAGTGGTCGGTCGGACTCATGATATAAAAGAATCAGTTGAAATCTAAACACGTGAATCTGCCAACCCACGCACCTGGACATTTTTCGAAAAAAAACTAAGTAACTAGAAAGGGAAATAGAGGAAAGAAAGAAAGGGGATGCAACTTTTTGGAAGCGGGAACTGGTGTTAACAAAGCCCCATTGATGGTCTTAACAATAAATATGAAGTGCATTAAATAGGTGAACAGGCTTGTTGAGGAAAAGATATGAAATGATCTTACTCAAGCATTTTCAGACTTTGTTTGGCTAAAGAAAAGTAGATGGGAATATCACCTTATGTTTATATCCAACAAAAATAACATCCTAACTCACAAGTATCAATTGCCAGTGCTTAGGCTAGTCTTTTTTCAATAAATAGCTTGCTGGAAATTTACTTTTTATGTAATTTTCTGAACATATCAGTTGCTGAAATAATTGTAAGATAGAAGTAAAGTCACCAAGAATGATAATCAAGAAAGATGAGACATAAAGCAATCCTTTATTTCATTCAAATTCACCAAAGAGTCATTTTCTTTAAAAATCTCATGCACAAATTTTGGACCAAAGTCAAACTTAGACATCACCGATGGAACATAAAAAAGGACCTCTGATAGAAAACCAAAACTGAACTCTAAAAGATGGATCATCTTGCCACATATTTCTTCCCACTCGGCTCTGCACAATAGCCTTTGTCAGTCATGAAAACTAATTCACAAACATATAAGTCTACACAAACTATCAAAGATAGATCAACACCTCTAAAAAACAAGTGTCTGAATGATGTGATTCAGCCCTGAATATTGTTGTCTACAATAAGACCCTGCTATCATAAAAGAGAATTAGGCGTGTGATGAATAAATGAATGAATGAAAACTGAACTATCTCAACATAAACTCAAAGAGAAAACCTTAGTATTCTTTTTCTTCTATCCTCCTTTGTTCCTCCCTTTCCTTTTTCTTTTAAACAAATTAGAATTGGTTGAAGTAGTTGAACCAACTCATTAGTTAAGTTAATTAAAAGACTCAACCAACTTTTAGCTAGGGGGAAACGTAATAATCATAATAAGGGTTATAAATAATAATAACTAGTAGGTGGGACCCTTGTGACTCCCTTTAGCTCATAACTATCATAACATAACTAGTTAGTTAAGAAAAACACACCTCCTTGTGAATCCCATCAACATATTCACTTTTGACAATTTAGCTCATGATATTTGAAATTATTTTCAAAAAATATTACTCATATGTCCAAAAATAAAACATGTTGTCCAAAAATTCTTGAAGTCAACTGTCACCAATAATATATAAAATAAAACTCAAAATCCATATTTTCCATTTTGTGAGGCCATCTTTCCCTTGCTGATTATATCATTTTTTAGTCCTTATGCACCTGCCTTAGGCTGTGTGGGATCCTTAAGCCTCGTGTTGCTGATCATATGAGAACAATCATCCTTCCAATGCAAGTGAGAGGACACAAATTTAACATAATTATCTGAAAATGCGGAAGGGACAGTAGTGGCCTTCTCTTTGACAGAGGCATAATAGGCCTATGTTTTTAGCCTTTTATTTGAATAGATCATCCCTACATCTGTGATTGATTAGAAAATGATCTTTTAAATAACCATACATGACAACTCTTTAAAGATATGAAATAGATTTTGGTTCAACAATATATCATACTCATGCAATCCAATCCATACCAATTGTTAAACTATTTGTCGATGAGCAGTGGGTGAATAAAAGGTTCTGGGATATGCGAGCGGTTTTTATTGAGCGGAACATGATATAATGAGGGGAAAATGAGAACAGTTACTGCTCAATGATAACAATAATCAACTATAATGAAAATCAAAGAGACATCATTGTAATCCAACCAAGACACTTCCACTTCCAACTGTTTCACACAGAAATTCTCTCGATTGTAATCAATTTTAGAACATGGAGTGAAAAATGAATATGGGAAGGTGAGGGGGTTGTAATTAGAGGAAAACAGAATAATGGTGGGGGAAAGGAAAAATGAATATTGTTCATGAAATCAATTAAGTAATCCATATAATCATTCTATACAAGGAAATACATCGACCGAATGACCATTGTGACCCAACTAACAACCACTGTGCATAGTCAAACAACTCTGTTCATTAACTAGTCCACTGTGCTTAATCAAATATTTAACACGATGTCATTAAAACATGAGAATATGCATTCTACAACAACTATAAAGGAAATATTTTTTTATTCATTTAATATCTGAGCAATTTCACAAATGAATACACAGTAAATCCATAACAGAGATCCCTTATGGATGCTAACACCCAGGATGACCAGTAACACTATGACTTCAACATCATTGCAAAGAAAATCATCAACGTTTCATTTGAAAATCACAATTTTACACAGTTGTAATACTTAAGGAAAGAACAAACCCATACACCTTAGCCAATATCCATTTCATAACTAGAGCAGACTCATGAAGGGCCAAAAAAAGACACACCTGTCATCAAACACCTTAAAACGTGAGTTAGTTGAGCAGTTCCTCTCTGCTAACAAATCAGAGCATAACCACAACAACAATGTTTGAACAATAACCCGACTAGGGTGGCGGCCAATGAAAGGAGAAAAGGTGAGGTGCAGTAAATGTACATCACCTCCACACTCAAGTTCATTCAATTCTTAGTACACTCCAACCATTAATCAAATAAATCATCCACTTTGAACCATGCACTGAGACCAACAACCCTTAATTTCCAAGAGTGCCACCCACATCACCTATTCCCATTTCCACTATACATAAATGCATGTCAACTATGTTCCATATAACCTCAATAAATCGCATGGCTATCATATGTTAGCTAGGATTTTCCACCATCTTTTTAATGCATATAGTGTAGCATGTTATCATAGGATAGTTTCTCCCTTTTGTATTTTGGTTCACATTGCTTAATATCCTTTTAATTTCCTTTCAATAGATTCGAGAACACACAACAATGATAACCATGAATAACATCGGTATAAAACTTGAGCTTGGAACAACAAAAGAACCATGTATAATATGTCTGATCCATTATCCAATAAAACGAGATATTGTCAACCATGTAAACAATGCCGAACAGTAGCATAACATCAAATAAGCACTAGATTTGATCTCCAATATACAAGGAGGTCCCACCTACTAGTATTATTTAGCTTTTATAATAATAGGCTTTAGCAACACTTTGCAGGAAAAACTTCGTTGCGAATTTAATCGTCAACAAACTGGGGACTCCACAGGAAAATTTGTTTTCAACAGATTTAGAACTCAGAACTCATGGTTTCACAGACCAAGAACAATAGGTCAATAAAATATAACCATGAAGATTATGCAATAGGGGGAAGTGAGCGGATTTAATGGAAATATGACTGGGAATTTGGGAATAATTCATGAAAAATGTTAAGTATGAGGGTTTTTACCACTATATGCATAATCCACTGACCAGAATCTGCTCTTTAACTTTTAAGGAGGAAAATTTCCAGATTTTCTCTTAAAAGTCTCAATGGATGAAGAAATGGCAAGAATAAGCGAGAGATAACCAATTCGTTATAAGACAACACTGGAAATATATAACAATTTCAAGGGTCCTTAAGAGAAGACATCATAACAGTTGTGAAAGCTTGATTGTTATTGACTAACAATGCTTTGCAGGAGTGTAAATAGCAGAAATAAAGTGGAAGAAAAGTAAAAGCAATAGGAAATGCTTAAAACATAAAACAACTACTGTAAGCAGAAAAAAAAAAAAACGAAAACTTGAAAACAGAGCTAGACT
>JASDQU010227314.1:7059-17318 GCA_032191745.1 Picea mariana | reverse complement strand
TTCTTTATGCAATTTCCTGCTTTCCTAGATTAGTTTCATTTCAACAATTTAGATTAGATTACTTCTACTTTAGTCCTGCATATATAGTGTGTGTGCTTCGTAAGCCTACGAACCTCGGATTAACAAATTAAATGGTTGGGCAAATACTACAACGGAATTAAACGACAATATTTCTGCCTAACACTATGAATTGAGAGTATTTATTATGCCAAAATTATTTAGTCCAAAACATTATTATGTATGTTGACATCATCCATAAATATAAGTACAAACTTAAACATGTCATTGGTGATATTTTTATTATGTATGTTGGCATCATCCATAAATATAAGCACAAACTTAAACATGTCATTGGTGATATTTACTTAGTAAAATTACATTAACCACTCATTTTCAATAATCAAACAAAACTAAACAAACCTTTACTAACACAACTTTAAAAAAATATAATAACATAAAAAAACACCATAAATATTAAAAAAAAATTCAAAAATCAAACAAAACTAAACAAACCTTTATAAAAAAAATTCAAAAATCAAACAAAACTAAACAAACCTTTACTAACACAACTTTAGCAAAAATATAACAACATAAATAAAAACGCCATAATAAATATTAAAAAAAAATCATTAGCCATTTTCACTTATTAACTTTATATAATATTTATATAATCCAATAGTGGTATTTTAATTTTATATATTCACTTAATAGTTTTATAATCCACAATAGTGATATTTAAATTTTATATACTCACTAAATGGTTTTAGAACCCATTATCATGGTATTTTTATTATATACATTCAGTTAATGATTTTAAGTAGTATTTTTATAACATATGATAGTTGTATTTTGTTATTATTCTCATTTTTCTTGTGTTGGTGGTTATCACCTTTTGACTTATCGTTCTATGTATTTATTATTTATATTAATAAATATATGAAAAAAATGTAGAGGTAAAAAGTTTTCTTAAAGTTTAAACAACTTTCCTCATCTACGTTGAAAATATTTACATAGTCATTCCCAATCTCCTTACGAGTAAAGTAAACAACTTCTAATCGATTAAATTTGGATTATAACTTGGCAAAATAAAACTCGGATGAGTGTTTAATGAATAACTTTTTTTTCCTTGAGTTTTATATATATATATATATATATATATATATATATTAATTATTATTATTTTTTTAAAATAATTGATATGTTTTAAAAAAAAAAAATTATTAGATAATTGATATAATATAATATGATTTGGTCCCTGAGGTGTAGGACAGTTGGTGACGGAGTGTGTTGTTAAGCCACTCCGTGTTGAAAAGTTGTCGGTTCGAAACCTGTGGGGACAAAAAATCCAACCATGTTAAGGGTTGGTGTGGCTCACGTTGGGTGCGATCCCCGGGTGATTTTAACGACTTAGATACCCCTGAGTTGCGGTTTCTCAAACCACAGGTTAATCCCAATACCAATAAGTTTGACCATATTAACAAACAAAAAAAATATAATATAATTTGATTATTATAATATTATTTTTATCTATAATTTTTTTTTTTATATAAAATATTATATTAAACTAATATATATTAGAATAAACAATTGTAACATGTATTACAATGTTTTTTAATAATAAGTTATAAAATACACCTCACTTTATCAACGTGAATTGTTTTAACTTTGAACTATATGCTAGAGAGTTAAATTATGACTTCATTTAAAAAAAAATCCTAATATGACATACGAAATGAATGATTCTTCATTTTCAAGTAATTAATATGATTGAATTATTATAGTGTTATCTTTATATCTATACATATAAATATTTGTGTGAAGTATTATATGAAACTAACATAACGTTGTGAGAGACAAATGGGAAAGTTGTTACAATTTTTTTAATAATAATGTAAAATGCACCTCTTTTTATTAATATAAGTGGTTTTAACTTTGAATTATATGTCAAAAGAGTTAAATTTTCATTTCATTTTAAAAAATCTTTGATCTAGATGGATATCGGGGGTGACCTACTTATTCCAACTATTTTACATGCAGTTTTCATTATTAACAATTATTTCCTAGATTTTCGAGTCCTAAACTTCTGGGGTTGTTTTGAGACCCTAAACAACATTTTTGGAGCTTGTCACAATAAAACTATAGACAGAGTCAAAGTTTGATGACATAATGTGTAGTCCTCGGATAGACCTTTCCAACAGGCTATCGTGCACCTAAAACAAAGATCATATGCAAAAGTTACGACCCTCGGAAGTTGTTATACCAACTTACTCCATCGGGGCCCACATGAATTTTGACACTTCATCTCCACATTAGGGCCGCAAACCTTTGGGATTTTCATCTTCTCGAGGCTAGGATTTTGGATGTTTAGGGTTTTCCATTTATGTTAAAAAGACCTTTCAAGCCTCATTGTACTCATCTTCTCGCAAATGAGCATAGCCATCACATCTCTTCTCAGAGATAAGGTGTCACCATTCTAGCGAATCTTTCACTCTGTAATTTTACATTTATATATGTTTCACTCCTTAATAGAATTGTGTAATATATGTGCCTCTTGTTATATATTTATGATATATCTATGTTATATTATTGGATCTCTTGCAATATCTCGGTATATTTCTTTATTATATCTCTGCTCTCATTTTGTGCTCAAAATAATCCAGATCAATGGTATCATAGCAGACTTCTCTTGGACATTTTTTAGTGCATGTCCCCGATGAGGTCTGAGTATAGGTAGTTGGGTCTCAAGCTTATCTCTCTTGAGAACAATCGTTCTCTCATGCCCAAGAAAACCTCCATGGTGGAAGAAAAGAAAAAAGACAGAGAATAAGATTCTATTAATATGTTGCTAGAACAAGCTCTCACACGATAGAGGGACGAAATGATGGAGAATTTTTCCTAAATTCTTTGACGTTTTCCTATAACAATAGATGTGTCTTCATGAAGCAACCACTTTGGAGGCACTGCTCCTTTCAAGGTACAAATTAATTTTGATATTCCTGTAATTGAAGGTCAGATAGATGTAGATGCCCTGAAAAAATGGTTAAATATGATAGAAGGTTATCTCTTTGCGCACAATTTTTCTGATAGGGAAAAGATCACCTTCACGCTCCTTAAGGATCTCCCCCATGTCAAACATTGGTGGGAAACTTACTACGATCAAATTTCCACAGAGGAGTCTAGAATGTTTGAGGTCGAACCTAGTTGGGAATGTTTTGTAGATGGCGTCAAGGAACAATATTACCCTGTTGGAAATTATGAAGACCAATACATGCAATGGACCACGCTATGTCAAGAGAGGGGCCAAGTAGTGTCAGATTTCACCAATGCCTTCCATACCTTGCGCACCAAGATGGGTATCAAATATTTTGAGCGTAATTTGGTTCCGAAATACCGTGAGGCTCTACACATGTACATATAAACTGAAACAGAGTTTCTGGACATCTCATCGCTGGGAGCTTCTTATCAGTATGCTATCAAAATCGAGTAGAAATTTAAGCTCCAGAACAAATGTGAGTTTGGGTTTGCAAATACGCAACAACCAACGTATGATAAAGAAGACCCTAACAAAAAACCTCCCAAAAACTAGTCCAAGCCACAAGAAAAGAAGGGTAAGAGAAAGACAAAGCATGACAATAGAAAGTGGTGTGATTTCCACAAAATCCCTTGGCACAACATCGATGAATGTCTCTTGAAACAGTCATTGGTAGTCGATATCAAAGACAAAAAGCCGAACCTGAATTCAGAATCTGATTCAGAAAATAATGGATGGAGACAGATTATCGACGCAGACCCCACTACCACTGTCGCAACCAAAACAATCCAACCAGAAGCCACCAATGGATCCTGAAGAGGGGGAGTGCCTCTTCCATTCACAGATGTGGGTGAGGGGGACCCCGTTGCATTTTATTGTTTATAGCGGAAGCCAAAAGAACCTCATCTCAATAGAGATCGTCAAACAATTTGGATTTCCAACAACACCGCACCTGCTACCATACAACATCGGGTGGCTTCGCCAGGGATCAGATATTCGTGTTAGCCTACAATGTTGCCTATGTTAAGTCATCAATCCCTTCAAGGATGAGGTATTGTGTGATGTTGCCCCATTGTATTTCTATGATTTTATTTCAGGACAACAATATATGTGGAAGCGTCATGTTGTTTATGAGTCTCGACCCCGTAGTGTCATTGTTACTGTGGGGTATCATCTCTATTGGATACTAGAGGTAGTTATGAATATTGTTTCAACACAATAGTGCAAATTTTTTTTCTCTCATACAACAAAGTTTAGCTTCTTCGTGATTCAGGAAGGAAGTGAACATAAGGACACTATGACCACTATGGCCTCGGTTCAAGCCCCCTCTCTCCAGCAAAAGTAGGTTGGAAAAATTGAAGCACAACAAAAAGATTCCTTCTGCACACATTCATCTCATGTAGTTAGAATGGTTAAAAAGGTCCAACCCCTCCAACATCAGGTTTATAGCAACCTTCCACAAGCTAAGCAACGCAACGTCTCTAGCAAGGCAAGCAACGCACCAAGGTTCAAATTCAACAAACGCTTTCCCATCTCCCCCGTGAACTCAACGCAATGGATACCATTGTTTCCTAAGGGGGGAGGATTGATCCAGATGGATATTGGTAACCACCCACCTATTCCAACTAACTCACATGCAGTTTTCATCATTGGCATTTATTTCCTAGATTTTCGATTCCTAAATTTCCTGGGCCATTTTGAGGCCCTAAACAATGTTTTTGGAGATCACCCCAATCAAACTAAGGACAAATTCAAATTTTGATGACGTAATGTGTAGTCCTTAGATAAACCTTTCCAACGGGCTATCATGCGTCTAAAACGAAGATCATATGCAAAAGTTCTAACCCCGGGAAGTTGTTGTACCAACTTACCCCATTGGGGCCCACATGACTTTTGGTGCTTCATCTCCACATTGGCGTCTCAAACCTTTTGGATTTTTATCTTTTGGGGGTTAAGTTTTTGGATGTTTAGGGTTTTTCCATTTATGTTAAAAAGGCATTTTGAGCCTCATTGTACTCATAGTCTCGCGAATGTGCGTAGCCATCACATCTCTTCTAATAGATAGGCTGCCACCATTCTAGCAAGTCTTTCACTCTGTAATTTTACAATTCTGTACATCTCACTCATTAATAGAAATTGTGTATTAATGTATATCTGTGTCTCTTGTTATATATTTTTTATATATATATGATATATTATTGGATGTCTTACAATATCTCGACATATTTCTTTATTATTTCTCCACTCTCATTTCGTACTCAAAATAATCCGGATCAATCCCAATGCAACAAATATGTCTTTTTCAACATATACAATAATTATTCATGATATTCCAAATATATACAATAAATACAAATACTTCTTTGTACTTGAATCTTTAACATCTTAACATCCTCTTCTATGATAATAAGACCTATAAAAAAAATACTTATTATAACAAAATATATATTGTTTTTAATCATAATTACTAAAACCTTATAATATTTTTAATCACTTAAACCTTCATCATGCAACTTTCAAGTTAATAATATACCAAATAGAACACCACAATTGAAAATCATAATGAAATACTACCACAAGTGTACATCCAAATTGTATGTTATACAAATAGTTTAGTGATTTGGATTATATGGAGGAGAATGGATGAATTTGGATTCATTCTCCTTCATATACAAATCACTTTTAATGAGTGAATCTTTGTATGGTGAAGAATGATTAAATCTGGATCATACGATTTAGGTTAACATATAGCTTTATATTTTAAAATAAGTTTACAAATTAAATTAACATACAATTTTATATTTTAAAATAAGTTTAAAAATAAAAGAAAGAATATCATTTTTAATTGAAAATTGTGTGTTAATATTTTTTAAAAATTGAATAACTATGTTAATTCTATTTTTAATAACTATATTAATTCTATAATTGCATTAAAATTATACACCATAACGCAATCCAAAAAAACGTTATATACAAATGTAAACTTTTAAAGAAATCCAAAAAAGTATATATATAAGCATCATGGACTAGATTTGAATTTCATCTTGTCACTCATCAATGGTAAAGGTCATCACTTATCAATTCACGTCCTAAATTTGCATTGCATCTCTTTTATTGACATATTAGGATTAACACTTGTGATTAAAGTTTATTGTTACTTTTGTTAATGTATTGTTTATGGTAATAAACAATTTATGTTTGTTTTGAGATGTATGTATGTTTCTATGGGATAGCACAGATAGTAAGACGTGTGTATATTTTTTCGGTTCGGGGAGAGGTTACGCATTTGAGCCTTGTGTCCCTAGAGTCGTGGTTTAACATCCTATATCATCTACGAAGTAGGGAAGTATCGAACGAATTTCCCACGCAGAATTTCTCGTGAAAAAAAAATATGTTTTACATGTTTGACAAAGTATGTTTCTTTGTGGATTTAATAATTGAATATGCATAAACAGATTGTGTTTACAAAGTTTAAAAAGTTGGGTGAGAAATTCTATTTCATGATTAAATTACAATAACATTTTAAATCTTTTTACGACCAATGCTACATCGATGTTATGTGTTTAAGCTTTTTCTCACATTTTGAATTAGAATTAATGTTAACGTGGTGGTTTATTTTTTAGTTTAATTTAACAAGTAGGTTTTGTTTGTTTTAGTTTAGTTATGTTTAGGAAGTCTATACATGAAGATGTGTTAATATTCCATGGTTAGGTGTAAAAAACCCTACTTTATTACCAAAATTCATTATTTTTGTTTATCAAGGAAAACAATATATGAGTGCTTGTTTAGTCATCAAGTGGACTAGAGCAAGTAAACCTTAATGTGTAAATAGAAAAACCTTCCGTTAAAATAGGTAATAGAGACATTTTCTTAAAATTATTCTATTTGAGAGCCATTCATTTTGATAACTTTTATTTGAGATGTTGTAATTGATGTATTTTTCTATCAAAATTGTAGAAACTTGTACTTAGTTTCAATTGTTGTTGGATATGTGGGCATTTATGCACAAATATAAACATGTCATTGGTAGGAATTAAAATTCGGTGAAATGTATATTAACTATCCACTTTCATTGACTTAACAAGTCATTATTAACATAATTTTACATAAGATTAAAACATAAAAAATCAATACAATAAATATTTTCTTAACTTTATTTTTCATATTCACCAAATAATTACATGTATTACTTTTATAATCTATAATAATAATATTTTATAATAACGATTTTTCTTGCCCTCTTACTCTTATATGTACATTATTAATAAATATATATAAGTATTTTTTTATCTAAAGTTATATGTACATTATTAATAAATATATGTAAACTTTTTTTTAATCTAAGATTTAAGGGAAATTACTCATTATGTTGGGCCAAAGTTCTTCATCATTTCCATGCTCGATAAAGTAAATAACTTTTTTTAGTTCTTTAAATTTTGAATAATATTTGGACAAAGAAAACTTTGTGGACCTGAGTTTAATGAACTAAATTTTGTTGACCAAAGTCGATTGAATTACATTTTGAATTACATTTTGTGAAGGCTAACATGTCTCTTCAATTATTATTATTATTATTATTAAATAAGTAAGTTTTATTTTTAATTTCATTTTTTTTTAAAATAAAGAAGTTTTATTTAGAATTATGTACATATATCTTTATAATATTTACTGTGATATAATCATCACTTTACTTAAAATTTTATTTTGAAAATAAGAGGTATTTGTGATTGAGGCTTGCATTGTGATAAGCAAGTGTCCTTATACTCATATATTATCGTTCTATGTACTTTTCCATTTCATAAGATGAAAAAAGGTTACAAGATTAAGTGGTCCTCTTGCATTAGTTCTTAGCTCGTATGGATGAAGACAATTTTTTATAAGGTAATTCTGTGTACTAAGATATGTTGATATTCAACCATAAGGTAAAATAAGAGTTTATTTTCAATAATAAATGCATAAAGAGATTTAAAATATTTCTAAGCGTCCATTTAATTTCTCTATTTTGATATGTACAAAATTGATATTGATACATAAACATTGAAACTTGTCATTAAAAATTAGATCAACTTTGTTTGTATTAATTTTTTTTATAAATATTTAAAAAGAAAACACACAATTTATACATGTATGATTCAAATAGGAACACTACATCTTCCTATCCTTTGTGTTGTATATGCACACATCATTTTCTCTCTTGATAAAATTGCTCACTAGGATTCAAAATGCCTTCATTACTACATTACGTTCTATAAGTATTGTGTTTTGCAAATCAAAAACTTTGAAAAAAAAGATTTTATTTCATAATAACGGAAGAATAGATTATACCCATTGCTTTTTCTAAGGGATGAAAAGGGTAATTTCAACACTTCTCTGGGCAAAAGAACACTGTGTGGACCAATGTTCAATGAATGAAAAATTTTGTGAAGTTTAAACCATTGGCATGTTTTCTTTTTTCACATTACACAAAAATAAAGAGATTTTTGTTTATGTATTTATATTTTTCTAATATTCATTATATTTATAACATTTTTAGTACGGGGGCTTTTTTTCTAAAAGTTAATTTTAAAATTATAAAATAGTAAAATTAGATAATAATAAATAGACAATAAAAAATGTAAATTATGAAAGCTATTTTATTAGCTGTAAAATTTAAATATAAATTTTATGGATGTTTTTTAAATAATTATAAAAATAATATGTTTATTTTCATTTATTTATTTGTGTAAATTTATTTTAACATTGAATTTATTTATTTTTCCTCAAAAAAAATATAATTTTATTCATATGTATAGAATCAAATTACATTTTGTAGGTTCTTTAAGCACATTCCCCAAATTTGGGAGAACCTATGATTAGTAGAAAGAAGCCAGAAATGGCCAAGAAATAGTGGTTGAAAAACCACAAAAAAAGAACAAAATAAAGAGATGGAAAATGAACCCAGAGAGAGGCATAACAAGTCTAATAGGCCTCAAGAAATCTCGTTGCAGAAAAAACCCCCAGAGAGAGAACACCACATAAAAACCCATAAGACTAGATAGACTAGGTCAGAGAGGTGTGGATCCCCAAAACAAACCAAATGACCACGACACCAACGGAAACCCTTCCAATGAGCAACCCGACAGAGAGAAACCAAGGAGTTGCACACCCACCTAAAGGACCTCAATGTGTTGTTCAGGGAAACAACACTGCACACCCATGACTATGCCTCAAAGCTCTGGCCACACCCTCATACCGAGAAGGAAAGAGAAATACATGGGCACCCAACACAAAAGGACTCTGATGTGAGCATACATCAAACCCTGAACAAACTAGAGCCACCAGAGAAAGGAGCTGCAACTAGGAGAGAAACATGACCCAAGAGGGAGGCCATCCATCGAGGAGAGAACCAATGAACCATGCAGAAGGAGGAAAACAAATCGATTTGAAAGAGTATATCTTCTTGGAAAAAGACACCAAGCCCATCCAAAAACCTTCAAACCGTGCAGGCACCAGACGTCTAAGATGAACCAACAAAAATCTGCACTAGAGAAGCCAAGAGATCCGAACGAACTCGACCTAGCATGAAAAAAAGAGATGGATCATGATCCATAGACATGAATTGTTTTAGGGGAGATGGACTACGCAGAATAAGATAGATATCCCATCAAAACTGCAAGAACGTGGAGAGAAAACCAAAACTAGGCCCAAGTAGTAGCTGCAAACTCTGGGAAGAGGAAAAAAATGATCTATCGAGCTAGATCCATTGCAACACTAGCTAGGAGAGATGAAAAGAGTCGGGACGCCAGGGAAAGATGGACGCAAAATGTTCGACAACACAGGTATTCTAATAGAGGACAAACACCTTTAGTAACCACTCACATAACTAGATCAAAGATCAACACACCGATGTTTTCACATGGTAAAACCCCTACGAGGAAACATCCATAGCCCCAACCAACGCGGCCACTTGGAGCAATTTATTAATGCAAAGAAAACGATTACAGAGAGATTTTACAAGAGAGTTTCTCACAATCGATCATCGACAAATGACCATCCATGCTCTTTAAATAGAGATCATGGACCAATCGAGTGTTAAGCCACAGATCAATGGTCATTAAGATTGAGGAGAGTATGAACCGTCGGATCACTCTATGTCAGGAACATATCGTGACCGTCAGATTTCCTAACTACAAATGCATACTAATGCATACTAAAGAAACACACTAGAAAACACACTTTTACCTAATGA
>JASDQU010227311.1:1179-14963 GCA_032191745.1 Picea mariana | reverse complement strand
TGTTGTAGAAATAAGTAACTCATTATCATTCATTTCATGTTTAAGGAACATACTGTTAAACAATTGTCAAATTGACATATCAAATCGTGATAAAAAAAATTTGAAAAATAGTCATTGGAAAGCTAACACAATTCTTCACAAGTTTTGTTTTTACTGTAAAGTGAAATTCTAAATACAAAAAATACTTTTGTATGTCGGAAGTTGAATAACTTGTGAAAATACAATTTTTTTTCTCATAAAACAAGCAAAAGTGTAACCCATCTTCATGACAATAGTTTTCTCACGGTTTACTAACAATAGTTTATGATGTGTTATTTTTGTACCATCATGATCAACATTCTTGTACCATTACTGTAGTTCAACATTCTTGCACCAACACTACCATTTTGGTTGTAACAACCCTAGTTAAATAGTTTCATAGGGTTTATCAAGTATAGTTAATTAAATAATTAACTGTCCTAATATATTTTAGTTAAACAATGATTATTTATTAATAATATTAATTAATTAATTAATTAATTATTAGTTGTTTATATCTGTTGATTAATTAATTAATTAATTAATTAACTCATTAAAGGTTTGGGTAATGAATTAAGAGATTAATAATTTTATTTATTTATTATAAAACTTTACGTATGCAAGGGGGGATGAAGCATTGAGTGGAGCGATAAGGTGATAAATGGACGGATAAGGTAATAAATGGAGGGATAAAGTGGGTGGCATTAAAGGAGGGTAGGAGTCGGTGAATGGAGGGGGATATGACTGGGCAGAGGCCTTCAGGGAATGGATTATGAAAGTTTGAGAGATGAGCATTATTGCAGGAGAGGACTGTATTTTCTGGGGGATATTTTTTGGTTTGGAGTTTGGGTGAACTGTTGCAAGGGGCACTAGGTTGCTGGGATTTTTGGGCTCGGGGGCTAGGAATCCTCACAGAATCCTTTAGATAGGGAGTCAAATAGGCTTCTCCTAACTGGATGGGTGGTTAGTCAGTTTTGGGCAGGGTTTGGTCAGAGCATCAGGCAAAGTTTAGGACAAAGCAGCAGAGAGGACAACCGGATATTGGGAAAATAGCATCAGCCAGAGGTATCGATATCATGAATTTGCTGGGTTATGTGGTTGTTATGTAATTTATTAGATTGTTGTTCATAAATTTAAATTTCTGCTGCTTATATGATGAATATTGAAATTTCCTATTACTTATACGTCGAAATGCTGAATGAAATTGCTTATTGCTTATGCTGAATAATATTAATGTTTAAATTTACAATTTTTTTTAGGCTTTGTTAAATAAGGGCTTTACACATGGTATTAGAGCCTTAGTTTGAAATATGGGACCAAAGGGCCACCTACCCACCCATCCTCTTGACTCTGGATAGAAAGCTAAGCTATGTGTCTTGTAAACAACCCTGAAACTCTCTAAAACTTGTAAATTTGGGCCTGAGGACCAAGCTCCAACTCCAACTCCAGCTCCACCTAACCTGCAAGCCAAACACACATTTATATATATATATATATGAACAATATGCACATTAAAAAATGAAAAGGTATAATATTATACATATTGAAAGTAAAATATATATATATAAAACAAGAAAAACATTTGAGTCTGATATTAAATCTTCAAGTCCACACAAGTTTCGATTCATAGCACACAACGCCTAGCGCTTGAGTATAGCACTAAGCTCCCAAAGACCTTACTGACCATTCCATAATCCATGCTCAACATGGTCAGTAGAACTCCCTACAAGGCAATGAAGCAGATGAATAAATTCAAGGAGAAAAATAGAATAAATAATCAAAATTCTTCCCTGCGGTAAGGAAATCCTATTATTAATTTCTAAATCAACTAAAGGCTTAGAAGTATATGAATAATGAGGATGTTATGAGCTATAAGTTCATAAGAAAAATGACCTGACCCCAAAAGAAAACTCCAACAGTCCATCACCTTGTAAATTCCCCTTGGAGATGCTATGATTTTGTCATGTTTGATTATGCTCCAAAATGTAACACCACGAAACCAGCTAGTCGTCGGAGTGTAATCAAAAGTCCTCACAGAATTAGATATGAATAAAATATTACAAATCCTCCATCAAGACATAGTTATGGTGGTCACTCTGTCAGAACTTTCATCACCTCCATAATTTTTTTTGAGCAAGCTCAAGGCTTATATGATAGCAGGGTTATTATAAACTTGGACTAAATATCTTGGGCCTGAGGCCCTATTTCCAAGCACTAACAACATAACAAAAATTAGGGCTCAAAAACTCCATCATTCAAAATGCACCAAATCCGAGCGGCCAAGCCCACAACCATGAAAGAGAATCCATTACTCAAGCGCCGAGATGTAGGCCAAGTCGAGGAAAAGCCCTCGAGTTATACATGGCCCATGCATTACACATATCCCAGTCACACCACATAGATCAACACAGAGAAGACATTACTACAAACAAATGCATCCAAGTGTAAATGATCTAGAAGGAAATGAATTCGCAGAGACGTGCATAATAGTCACACCCATGTGACCAAAAATCTCTCAAAGTTCATCAAATTCCTAGGATTAACAACATTTAATAAATCAACATAGCAGACAATAAAGCCCGAGACCAAGCACCAAGGAACGTGCCCACAAAGTATGTAAAGTATAGAAATTAAAAAAATGTTTTACAACAACAACCCGTCACCAAGTTTCCAGTACGGATACCAAGTGCCAGGAGGGAGCTGGTCGAGAGTATGCACAGCTCATAACCATTTCAGAAATAAAATAAATTACAATAGCAGCCTGTCACCACGTTTCCAGTATGAATACCAAGTGTCAGGAGGGAGTCGGTCGACAGTATGCACAATGCATAACCATTTCAGAAATTAAAAAAATCCCACAATAGCAACCCGTCACCAAGTTTCCAGTACGAATACCAAGTGTCAAGAGGGAGCCGATCGATAGTATGGACAACACATAACCATTTTAGAAATTAAAAAAAAATTGGGTTATAACTCATCGCGACCAATCTCCAATTTGAAGTTGAGCCAACTATCACATCAACCAAATGCAGCCCTAGAACCGAGTAGCAATCACAACAAAGGTTATCGGGCCCAAGCTAAGCCATCGGTCACACTCTAGGTTAAGCACGAAAACTAAGTGCCAAGCCGACACACAAGGCTCCATTGAAGGAAGGAGCCATGAGTTGATAATATTGCACTACACAACAAAGCTTGACAGAGACCAAGCACCAAAGCCAAGGTCACAAAATCGTGCCTGGCACAATAGAGAAAATATAAAAAAATAAATATAAACATATACATATACTGGTTTGTAAGGCCCATCTATAACCAACCCACCCAAAAAATGACTTGAGAAATAGCCCAAACCTGCAGACTAATGTTAAAAAAAAAACAACAAGCCGCATTGCAATCTCATACTGAAAACTGAAATTCTGAAAATTTAGCATATTGATTTAGAGAATTTCGCTAATCATTGCAACCTGGTGCTGAGCGCATCAAAGCCCAGTGACCAAGACCCCATGCCAAGACATGAAGGAGGAGCTCACGGGATCTTGTGCACTTCACATTGCCCACAGGAAGGATCCTATGATGGTGCGCGGCCAAACCCACAGAGCCATTACGCATTCCCTCTAATGAAAAAAATAAAAATAAGGAAACGAAAATGAAGCTTTGGAGGAAGACCGCCTTTGCTTAATAGAGAGATGGGCATAGGGTTTGAGGATAGAGGGATGTGTGGGGTTAGGGTTTGGGGGTTTTGGGAACTAAGAGCAAGAAATAAGGGCACATGGGCCTCATGCAAGGTCCCACGATGCCCCAAAGTTATTCTATTTTTTTTTATTTTTAATTTTATTCTAAACCCTTTGGGTTTTAATTATTTAAAACATTTCTTTTTTATATAATTGAAATTTGATATTTTACACACTAAAATTTAAACTTAAAGATAAATAAAAATAACAATACGTAAGATATAAGAAATAAAAAATGAAGACTTAAGATATTTTAAGTGAATAATTTCATTTTTAAATTTAAATTTAAGTAACAAATTTCAATTTAAAAAAAAACAAAAACAAAAAAAACATTGATAATAGTATTAATTAATTAGTAACTAATTAACTAGTGGTTTGATGGATTAATTAATTAAATGTGTAATTAGCATTAATATATTTATTAATGTTTAATAATTAACATAACATTATGTTACTAATAAATTTTTATTTTATTGATTAAATTTTGTTGGAGAGGATGAGTTTTGAACCGGCGACCTATCCACTGAGTATAGAGCTTTCACCGAAGACTATACACCACTGCGCCATGATAGTAATGGTAGGTTAAATGTGTTGATCACATGCGAGAGAGTCAGTAGTTTTCTTAGGCAAAGAAATCAATCTTAGACGCTTTAACCCTAACCTAGCCACTTCCCCTAAAGAGACTAATGTTTATTTACAGACAAGTAAAAAAAAACTTACGCCTAACCCTGTTTTCTAGTTAAGTTGCACAAATGTGAAATGTCCTTGAACTCACCCTGACAACTTTGGGTGATGCAGGTTAAATCATACAGGATGGTTAGGACTCGAGGGAATCGAGACAGAGGGTCATCGTCGCAGGGACCTCTAGTGCCGCCACCACCATCGCCAGAACTAGCTCTCATACTGTTCTCTTTGGAGGCCATAAATGAAACTTTAAAAGGGAGACAACCAACAGGGATCGAAGTGGAGCCCCCACCATATGGAATGGGTAATCCAGAAGCATCGAGGGATTCAAGGGGAGGACCTCCACCTGAAGACATCACTAGAAAACTGCAAAAGATCAAACTTTCAGAGTTTGTCGGGGGTTGCACTAGTGAACGCATGGAAGCATGGTTGGAAGGCATGACAAGGTGTTTTTCCTTAAGGGACTATGCATCCACCTCAAAGGTGAAGATAGTTATTTTTCAGTTGAGAGACAGTGCCTTGAACTGGTGGGGCAACCTGGAAAGACAACTGCATCTTACCCCAGACACCATATCTTAGGAACTTTTCGAGGAGAGGTTCCGAAGGAAATATCTACCAGCTTACTATGAGGAACAGTTGGTAGGAGCATTTCATGCTCTAGTACAGGGAAACAGGACCGTAGAAGAATATTAGATTAGGTTTATGGAATTGGTCAAGTATGTTTCATATATGGATAATGACCAACAACAGGCAAAACACTTTGTCTATGGGTTGAACCCTAAGATAAGGGCTATGTTGCGGATGTGGAAATCGTCTTCAGTAGCGGAAGCTGTGGAAAATGCGCATTATGTGGAGGAACACATGAACTTCACCAGAGGTACGAGATCGACCTTTCCGCATCATCCTCGGTTTGTGGGGAAGGCCCTTAGGACATTTCCCAGAGGAGGGGGCTGAAGGCCACCTGCATATGGTAACAGAGTCGCACCAAGGACAATAGTTGTAGGGATTTCAATGGAATCGAGTGCAACATCTCGTTCATCACCAAAGACATAGGTAGGTCCATGGCCATATTAGGGAGCATCTAGTAGGGGCAGGGGTTCTAGGGGAAGGAACTCATCTCAGAGACAATCACAGAATAGTACGCAGGTTCAATCCTGTGTTACATGTTGGGGATGTGGAGGACCCCATTAGCAGCGTGACTGCCCAAAGTTACAATCAAGATTTCTGCATAGAGAAGGAAAGTCCCTGATGGGAAGAGAAAGTAAAAGCCACCAGATTTACGTAGCGGTTAATAATCGCCAAGACGAACATCAATCCATGGTGGTTGAGTCATCAGGTACACCAAATCATATCAATGTCAAGATTTTATTTCATTCTGGTGTGACAGATAGTTTCATTTCACCATCTGCATTAGAAAAGAGTGGGTTGGAAGCCTACGAGCATGATGACTTTAAACAAGTTGAGATGGATTCAGAGGAAAAACAAGTTGTAGGACCTAGCATTGATAATTGTATAGTAGACTTGGGAGTGTGTACTACCAGGTTGAAGGTATACGTCACTACTCTCGAGGTGTACAAACTAATCATTGGAATGGATTGGCTAGAAGTTCATTAAGCTTTGGTAGATTGTTTCGCAAAAAGGGTGCTCTGTCTAGACGACGAAGGAAGGCTAGTGGAGATCCAGGGTGTATGGAGAAGCGTGTCATTACACTTTATCTCAACTATGAAGGTTAAGAGATGCTTGAGGCAAGGGTCTCGAATATATGTAGTGGAAGTAGTGAATGAAAGGAAGGGACCCTCATTAGATCAGTACTTGGTATTGTCATAATTTAAGGATGTTTTTCTGAACGAGTTACCAGGGTTACCTCCTGAGAGGGAGCTTGATTTTACTATTGAGCTAAAAACTGGTGTAGAACCAATTTCCAAGACTTTGTATCGGATGATATCACTGAAACTTGTGAGTTGCAAATGCAGTTGAAAGAGTTACTAGACTTGGGGCTAATAAGGCCCAATGTTTCACCTTGGGGTACACCAGTAATTTTTATAAAGAAGAAGGATGGATCCTTACGACTGTGTATAGATTACAGGGACTTGAACCATGCTACAGTGAAAAATAGGTACCCAATGCCGCGAATATATGACCTCTTCAATCATATGAAAGAGGCAGCGGTATTCTCAAAGATCGATTTGCGATCAGGGTATCATCAGTTAAGGATTAAGGAAGGTGATATCCCAAAAACTGTCTTTCAAACTCGGTTTGGGCATTACGAGTTTGTCGTAGTGCCTTTCGGATTGACCAATGCGCCAAAAGCATTCATGAGCCTCATGAATGGTGTATTCTGGAAGTACTTAAACCATTTTGTACAAGTATTTCTAAATGACATCCTCATTTATTCCAAAAATGAATGAGAACATGAGGAACACTTATGAGTGGTGTTGTCCTGCCTTATAGAGAACAAATTGTATGGGAAGTTATCGAAGTGTTCCTTCTTTCAAAATGGGATCCACTATTTAGGTCATATCATTTCTGGTGAAGGAATCTCTGTGGACCTAGAAAAGGTAAAGGCCATTATGGAGTGGCCAGTGCCGAAAAATGCCCATGAGGTGAGAAGCTTCATGGGGCTAGCAAGTTATTATAAGAGATTTGTGGAAGGATTCTCAAAAATAGCGAAACCCATCACCACTTTGCAGCACAAGGGGTTCAGGTATGAATGGACGGAAGAATGTGATAGTGCATTCATTGAGCTTAAGAGGTTACTAACTAGTGCGCCAATTCTACGAGTGTCGGATATGGAAAAAGACTTCACAGTCTGCATGGATGCCTCTAACCAAGGGTTGGGGGCTATGCTAATGCAGTATGGAGGAGTGATAGCTTATGCATCAAGGAAGTTGAATAAACACGAAGAGTTATACACGACTCATGATTTAGAGTTGGCAGCTGTAATGTTAGCTCTGAAACTCTGGAGGCACTATCTTGTGGGGAGAAACTTTGAGCTCAAAATGGACCATCAAAACTTAAAACATCTCTTCACTCAAAGGGATCTGAATGCCAGGCAAAGGCAATGGAGTGAGTTTATGAGTGAGTACAATTTTGGTATTTCATACATCAAGGGAAAGGAAAATATGGTCGTAGATGCCTTGAGTAGGATACCATGTGTCTTCTCCTTGGTACCTTTAAAGGTCAATATGAAAGAACATGTGTTGACGCAACTCCAAGGAGAAAGTTTGTATTTAGAGGTTACTTCAAACCTCTAGAATGGGAAGAAATTAGATCCAAAGTATGAAGGATATAGTTTGGAAGAAGATGGACTATTGAGATATCGGGGAATGATGTACATCCCTGAAGATGGGGATATTCGAAGCATCATACTGAAGGAAGCCCATAGAGAACTTTATTGTGTGCATCCGGGTGTGAAGAAGATGTACGAAGACATGAGGAAACTTTTCTTCTGGGTAGGCATGAAGCGGGATGTAGTCCATTTCGTCACCAAGTGCCTAGAGTGTCAACAAGTGAAAGCCGACCACCATCACCTGACAGGCCTCCTACAACCACATGATATTCCTATTTCCAAGTGGAAAGTCATCTCTATGAATTTTATTGTGGGGTTTCCACTCACATCTCATAGACACAATGTCATTCTTGTGATAGTGGATAAGTTAACCAAGAGTGCTCATTTTATTCTAGTTAGAGACACTTATGATGTTACTGATGTGGCATGTGTTTGTAAGTGAGTTTATCCGTTTGCACAGGATACCTAAGAAGATCATTTCAGATAGGGACTCCAGATTTACTTCTAGGTTTTGGATAAGTTTGCAGTCAACATTGGGGACTCAATTGAACTTAAGCATAACTTATCATCCTGAAACAGATGGGAAAATCAAGAGGGTAAATCAAGTCATGGAAGACATGCTTAGGATGCATGTCATGGATAATCAAACCCAGTGGGAGAAATTCCTACCTTTGGTAGAGTTTGCCTACAGTAACAGTTTTCATAGCTCCATTAGAATGCCACCCTACGAAGCTCTGTATGGAAGGCCATGTAGAACACCATTGAGATGGGAAAGATTAGAAGACCGAGTAATAGTTGGGTCAAAATTGATTCAAGAGATGGAGGAACAGGTGATTCAAATTAGGCAGAGACTAAAAAAAGCACAGGATAGGCAGAAAAGTTATGCGGATGCACATATGACCAACCGAAGTTATGAAGTGGGAGACCAGGTTTTCATTCGTATCAGGCATAATAAGAGTACCATACGGTTTGGGAAGGGGACAAAGTTGTCACCTTGATTTACAGGACCATTTAGAATTCAAGAGAAAATTGGACCCATTGCCTATTGTCTCGTACTGCCACCCCACCTGCATAAAACTCATAACGTTTTTCATGTATCTGTTTTACGTCATTATGTTGCTGATGAATCACATAAACTAAATTGGAAGGAATTGCAGGTATCGGATGTGGGAACTCTCACGATAGAACTGTTACGCATATTGGATCGTAGAGTTTGACAGCTCCAAAACCGTCTGGTAGACCAAGTTAAGGTCCAATGGGACAAGTATAGTCCAGGATCTACTACTTGGGAAGACGCCGAGACATTACGACGAGACTATCCCTCACTTTCTTGACCACCTTGAGAATATGTTTCTCAAAGGTTGGGTATACGTAACACCACCTTTTGACTTAGACAACCAAGATTACCTGAGGCCTACATACTTTTATTTTCTATTCACGGTGAAACTATTAAATGATACACTTAAACTTCTAAGACGTATGAACCTTTATGAATGTTTAAATATTATTGATGATGATGGATATGATGCGATCTACTATGTGAATGTAAATTTTATGAATGTTTGAATGTTATTGATGATGATGGATATGATGCGATATATTGTGTGAATGAGAATTCTATGAAGGTTTAAATGCTATTAGAATGATGTTGGATATGATGAAATCTATTTGGTAAAAGATAATTTTATGAATGGGTGTCGAAATTGAATTATGTGATATTATGAGATCTATTTCTAACTTGAAAACTTTGATGTTAAGTTGTCGGTACACGGATACCGAATTGAAATGATGGTTGTAGGCAATTACATGATGATAATGCATAGAAATGTATGAGTTTGTGTTACAGACTAATCTGCAAGTTATGGGCTATGAAATAGCCAAGGGATAATGATGATGAAAGTGGATTTCATGACCACTAGCCGAGAAACATTATGGTATGAATCTTTGTATGTGAAATTATATTGGTTTGGATGCATTGCTATGATATGTGGACCAGTGCAGGATTTCAGGTGATGAGACTGCCCAAAACTGCATAAACGATGACAAAAATCCCAGCAACATGGTGCCACTATATATTACATTATAGGGTGTGGACCCTAGTTATGATTAGGAGGGGTGGAGGCATTTCCCACCATGTATACTCTAAAACCTGAAGTCATGGGAGGACAATGTTAGCTCACTCTCTCCTAGACGTGTGATGATGAATGTCAATTGCCTGTTGGGGAAGCCTGGTCGAGATAGTGACACTTCCGCTTACGATTTCTATTTGGAGTTAAGTCAATATAGTTGATGCTCCAAGATGGAAGGAAGAATGAGTAGAAATAGTTGAGAGTGTATGGAGATTTGTCTTATGGTGGAATTTATTGTTTTTTCTTCTGAAAAGAAACTGTATATATATATGAATATTCATAATTATGTAATTAAATTACAATTGTCTCAATAACATTGTTGAGCTAGATAATTGAAATTAAAGGATTTTGCAAACATTAGATTGGTTTATTTTCTTTTATAAAATGAATAGTCTTGTTGAAGGGATTGGATGCATATGGAAATTACTATAGAGATGATAGATATTGATATTAGTACATGAATGAGATTTGTATGTACTAGCTACACATGCATTTCTTGCGCATGTACACTAGTATGAATGAGTTTATTGGCTTACTTACTAATAATGATGATTATTTGTTATGAATGTGTGAACTATGTTTCTTTTCCCTTGTATCATAAAATACCTTAACTTCGGGACGAAGTTTCCTAAAGGGTGGGTGTATGTAACAACCCTAGTTAAATAGTTGCATAAGGTTTATCAAGTATAGTTAATTAAATAATTAACTGTCCTAATATATTTTAGTTAAACAATGATTATTTATTAATAATATTAATTATTTAATTGTTTATATCTGTTGATTAATTAATTAATTAATTAATTAACTCATTAAAGGTTTGGGTAATAAATTAAGAGCTTAATAATTTTTATTTATTTATTATAAAACTTTACGTATGCAAGGGGGAATGAAGCATTGAGTGGAGGGATAAGGTGATAAATGGAAGGATAAGGTAATAAATGGAGGGATAAGGTGGGTGGCATTAAAGGAGGGTAGGAGTCGGTGAATGGAGGGGGATATGACTGGGCAGAGGCCTTCGGGGAATGGATTATGAAAATTTGGGAGAGGAGCATTATTGCAGGAGAGGACTGTATTTTCTGGGGGATATTTTCTAGTTTGGAGTTTGTGTGAACTGTTGCAGGGGGCACTAGGTTGCTGGGAGTTTTGGGCTCAGGCGCTAGGAATCCTCATGGAATCCTAGAGCTAGGGAGTTGCATAGGCTGCTCCTAGCTGGCTGAGTGGTTAGTCGGTTTTGGGCAAGGTTTGGTCAAAGCATCAGGTAGAGTTTTGGGAAAAGTAGCAGAGAGGACAGCTGGATATTGGGAAAATAACATCAGCCAGAGGTATCTATATTCATGAATTTGCTGGGTTATGTGGTTGTTGTGTAATTTATTAGATTATTGTTCATAAATTTAAATTTCTATTTCTTATATGTTGCATATTTAAATTGCTTATCACTTATACGTCGAAATGCTGAATGAAATCACTTATTGCTTATGTTGAATAATCTTAATGTTTAAATTTACAATTTTTTTTAGGCTTTGTTAAATAAGGGCCTTACATTGGTGCTAATCATTGTTTCGCATATTCATGTGTTTCTAGGAAAAATAAGGGACATAAGATTTCTTCATAGCAGTGTTGACATGAAAACACATGTGCCATAATTCACTGATATCCCATGTGTGGACCTCTAGGATAGGAGAAAAAACTAACCTGAAATTTGCAAAAGTTCTAGATAGTCAACTTTTACCTTGCTTTTGATGCAAATAAAGAAGAATATGAAGAATCTCGAACATGGGTTTTGTTCCTTGTATGTCCAATTGTGTCAGTCGAAAACCATTTTCAAAAATTAGGAGTGGTTTGAGATTTATGTTCGGTTCTTCAACATGACTATTCCCAAATAAAAAGTTGCACCAAATTAACCTTCAACTTCTCTTGTACGTAGGCCATTTTCTTTGTGAACAATATTGAGAAAGAAACTATTCATATGTAGGTCGCTAGATCAACCAAAATTGGCATGAGAATCTTTAGTTGGACATCAAATCGAAGATACAGATAGACCATTCCTCCAAGATTCATGAATAACATATGGATTGAAATTGATTTTCCTAAATCTGTTTAGATGGATCATGTGAAACCAGAAATAGATGATCTTCTTATTTGAATGCTCTAGAACATAGGAAATATTATCATTTCTTTGATGTGAAGTTTTCTAATATATATGTAACTTTATGATGAGAAGAGACGGGAGCCATTGAACTGGAGTTATAAGCATCCACAATTGTTGTTATCATTTCAAAACCAATACATATACTAAAGTGTTTAATGTAATCTTAGAATTTCGTTTTAACACAAAACATCAATTCAAATTCATCATAATCTTTTAATCCCTTCATTGTAAGTTTTTAAGTTCACTACTAGATGTTACAAGGAAAATATCTCTATGGCTAGGGGTAAGCCATGGCTAGGGGTAAATCACAACAGACGGAAATGACTATAGAAATCAACTCTAATATGAGGCATACTATATAAACAAATATGCTAGCAAGACAAGATAAAAGGCCTAACTCGTCGAGACGTTTGATGAAGTCCATCGTTGAGCACTTGAATCAAATCAATACACCTGCAATGTTTCCTCAACAACCAACAAACACACAAATATGGTGATAATATATAATGTTATTACATTCAATAGCATGATCCATCAACATTCATAACAAATATGCCCATGGAATAACAATTCAAATATTTGCAAGATATTAATTTTGGATGAGAAAAGAGTATTTCTATTAAAATGTAATCAGTAGAAGTGAATGAATTACAAACTAAGTCCCTTCCAACTGAGCGTCCACAACAGGAAAGCTCATATAAAAGAGACAATGAGGTTCTCAATAAATTAGGGAAGAGCTTGGGGGATGAGCAATGTGTTTAGACTTGAAAGGAAAAATGTATGCAGACTCAATATGAAGTGAATAATTTCTCGAGAGTAACTTTTCTCTCAAAGTTGAATTATTCTCCTCCTTTCCATATCTCAGATTTGGCCCATTTGTAGCCTTTAAGTGGAATTGAATGGTCGAGTCAAAACATTTTCGGTATATGGAAGGTTAAGGATCATGGATCTCGTGACATGACATGGAAACCCGACACCATTTCTTTATTTTGGGCACAAAACCCAATGTACACGGGATGTAGTGGTGCAACCTACGTATACACATGATGTACAATAGGTGGGGTGTGTATATGTGGAAAAATAATGTTTTTATCTCTGGGATTTGCAAAAAGGGACTTCAAGTCTACATAGGGACATGGAAAAAGATCTTATGTGCAAGTTTGAATAGGGTGAGACAATTCTTTCTATAACACCATATGGAAAGGGCCTACCATTTGATATGATTAGCTGCTATGTATTTCTACTAGTTAGTTTTATGTCCCTCCTTTGATCAAGGGTGAAATCATGAAGGTGGGTTACACTTTTGCTTGTTTTATGAGAAAAAAAACTGTATTTTCACAAGTTATTCAACTTTCGACATATAAAATTAATTTTTTTATTTAGAATTTCACTTTACAGTAAAATAAAAACTTTTGAAGAATTGTGTTAGCTTTCTAATGACTATTTTTTAATTTTTTTTTATCACAATTTGATATGCTAATTTGACAATTGTTTAACAGTATGTTTCTTAAACACAAAATGAATGATAATGAGTTACTTATTTCTGCAACAATGTTTTTTTTATTAAACTTATGTTTTGAAGAAACAAAATATACCGCAATAATCTACAGAGACTCTATTTTATTATGACTATCATTTTGAATTTAACGGATGAATATTATAATTTCTAGAATTTTTTTAAGTTGACCACGCTTAAAACGTTGCAGAGTTTAAATACATGTTTTTCTACACCTCGTATCTATCTTAATTTTTATGTAAAACTAAAATCTAAATATACCCTTTTGAAA